>PVHY01018459.1:0-29207 GCA_004024945.1 Uropsilus gracilis
AAAAAAAAAAAAAAAAAAAAAAAAAAAAAAAAAAAACAAGGATGAAAAAATGGCAACCTCTTCATTGTCTACATTTAATGCCAGCAAACAGGAACCTTGCTGACCGTAAACAAACACTAAAGGTGACCAGAAAGCTGGATTTCCGTGTTTATAGTCTTTGATCCCCACCTAACTTCATTTGTCTCTCTGTCTGTCTGTCTGTCTGTCTGTCTCTCTCTCTCTCTTCAAGTATTCGGCAACAAATCCCAGAACAGCAGAGCAGAACCTGGGGGAAACAGACAAGTGATATCTTGCCATTCTTAGCTCCCTAATGAAAGGTGTTGTATAAAGCGGATAGAGAAAGGGCATAAGAATGATTATGGGGAGAGTAGATTTGATCATAAGCTACATTCCTCAAATAAGAATTACAAACTGTGTATCCAGAGGAAACAATGTAAAGCACAGGAGAATAATGTTCTATCAGACCGGGAGGTAAAGGTTTTTTTGTTGTTGTTGTTTGGGAAAAGTGGTTCTTTTTTGTGGGGGATAGTTGACTTCACTTGCCCTAGGACACTTGATTCAGGTAGTACCCTCCATGTTCCAGTTATTACCGTTGTATAACAAATGATCCTGAACTTGGTAGTGTAGAAAAGAATAATTCTGTATGTTCATGGAGTCTGCGATTCAAGAATTTGACAGGACACAGCATGGACAGCTTCTTTCTGCTTCAGGCTCTCTCACCAGGAAAAATTCAAAGACAAGAGGGGACGGAGGAAGAAGAGAAGGGCCATCTAGTTGTTCCTTCAGTCATATATCAGCATATAAGCTGGGAAGTCTTGAAGACTGGGACTGCCCATCAGAACATTCCAGGGCCGGGTTTGATGTCATCGCTATAAGCCATATGTGTGTTTTTACACAATTTTTATATGCATTTCTATAATATAACAGAAAAATCTAGGAGAAAAACCATTACAATCTCTACAGTGGATATCTCTTGACTGATGGCTTAGATATCATTGCAGCATTCCTTTTTTTTTTAATAGTTCCAAAACATCTACAGTGAACCTATTATATACATATATATGTATATGTATATATAACTGCAAACTTGAGACTTATTTTTAAAGCTGCTCTTCTCTGTAACAGAGCATTCCACCAAGTTACTGCGCAGCAAGTTAAAATCTGAGAATTGCACTTTCTTGTACATCCTTGATGAGGGTTGACAGAAAGTGCTTTCTTTCTATTTAAAATTATTGTAACCCCCAAATTAAAGTCCTTCCTGGTTGCTCTCTGAAGTAAACTTCTTTGCAATAAACTTTTTAAAAGATTAAAAGAACAGCATTTTTATAATAGCAAAAAGGCAAAAGCTTCCCAAGAATTCACCTACAGATCAACAGATAAACATATTGTAGTGTATATACACACAAAGGAATATTATTCAACCTAAAAGAGGAAGAACATTTTGACATATGCTATTGTGTGCATGACTCTTGAGAATTTTATGCTAAGTGAAAATAGCTAGTCATAAAAGGACAAATGCTATATGATTCCATCAATAAGAGTTATCTAGTGTAGTTAAATTTAGAGACTGAAAGCAAAATTTGGTGGTTTCCAAGGGCCAGGGGAAGAGAGCATGGGATTTTTTTTTCTTGTTTAATGGATATAGAATTTCAGTTCTCCAAAATAAAAGAGTTATGACTATTGCTTATGCAATAATGCAAATACACCTTATACTACTAAACAGAACTACTGGAAATGGTAAATTTAGGTGAAGTAGATTTACCACAACGAAAGAAAAAGATTGAAACAGAAAGAGAGAAAAGAGACAAGGGAAAGGAAGAATAGAAAGTGCTACCGAATAGGGGCAAGGTGTATTGCACCACTAGCAGAACCTTAGAACGGGGCCACTGGGAGCTCACCTTTGATTACTGCAAGGCTTCATTTACTAAATCTGTTCCCTGCTTTATTAATTCTGTGAGCTGAACACTGTGCACATCAGGTTGTCATCAATTAATAGATCTTTGAATAACTTGTAGTACACCCACACAGAAAATAGTTTTCTTAAAGCCACATTCTTTTAGAAACTCAATCCAGAGATCAACACTGTGAGGGGGTGCATTTGGGGGCCCAACCCCATTTATTCGCATGCTTTCTCTATGTAGAATTAAAATATGTGTATTTTAATGAAAGAAGTTCCTTTTCTCTTAGCAGATTTTCAGGGCTCAAAGTTGAGAACCACTGTTGATCTACTAAATTTCACTGTACATGTGCTTCAGCAATCTTGCTAACAATAACACTTAGAAGTTTCTCAGGGGGACTTGAGTCCCACCCACCAGCAGGCAGCCACCTCAGAGCTGCCTGCGTGCCCAGGTCCCTAGCCATCCAAGCTCCTTGCCAGCAGGGAGCAAACGGGGTCAAGGTTCCTGTATAAGCCCCCTGAGCCAGGTGAGCCCTGGAGGGGAATGGGGTGGGGGTTATGGTGGCCCCACCCACAAGCGGGTGGATACTGCACAGGGCAGCCATCTAGCCATCTACAGCCTGGATCGTGGGGGCGGGGGCGGGGGGCGCGGAGCGGAGCCCCTTCCATTTTGCTTTCACTCCAGCTAAACTTCAGAGGATCAAGAACACTCACAACATGGATCCCATCATAGAATGGGTGAGGGATCATGCAAAAATCCAGTCCACAAGCCTGAGCTGGACATAGTGGATGGACAACCGAGAGAACCAGTGCATGCAAGACAAGAGAAACAATTGTAGGAACACGATGTCACCGTGTGCACTTATGCGCTCACCAGGCCATAATCTACAAAGGCCATTCACAGATGCTTGTGTTCACAGAGAAACTTTTTCACCGACACTGGCTGGGGGTGAGACCCCCTAAATCTGACACCAGAACCATAAGGTAGAGCAGCAAAGCAGGGGAGATGGGATTGGAGAAGACAACCTGCAGCAAGAAAACTTGGACAGATCACAAATGAATACGGACTGGCCACCCAACGCAAACTTAAGACTGAAAACCTATCAGCACGGTTCACCTGGTTCCAACAACACAGTCCCTCACCCAGGGAAAGGACACTGCCAAGGGACAGAAAGAGACTGATGGACCTGGCACAACTAGTATGCAGTAAAGAGTGGGGTTTGAGGGAATGGAAGGGGCACCAGAAGGAGGAGGGAGGGGGAAGTATGCCAAAAAACACTTACAGGTGTTGTGATCTAAAGAACAAAATAAATAATATTAAAAAAAAGTTTCTCGAAGTTAGGATTTTGTGGATATAACAGATTATTGGAGAGAGAGTGTCCCTTCACTGCTGAAAGTTCATGATATATATGTTCCTCTAGCTTCAACTCAGCATAAATGTGCAAGGACAGACAAGTATTAAGTCTGGTATATTCCAGATTCCTCTTATTTTATGCCTATTCAAGTACTTTTGGTAAGTCTGTGATCTCCAATTATTCTTATTGTGCCTGAATATATGCTGGAATATACTTCAAAAAAATCAGGGTCTTTATTTATGAATATTTCTCTATCTTTGCTTATGTGTTTCTTCAATGTTCACTTTAAAACAGTAGTTTAAACAATTTCTTGGCAATGAGTCATCATTAGAAAAAAACATAAAAATCCACTTCACATATATTCTTACATGCACATATAGGGAACAAAAATATCCAAAAATGATACCCTGGCTACCTGTGAAATACTAGCATTTTCTTTTCTATTCTGTTCCATTTCACTCGACTCATTGCTGTTGTGTACTACAGTTATGAAAAGAATTGTTACTTGTAACCTCTTAAATCCATGATCCTCAAATTAAAGCATACACTAAGATCACTTAGGAAGCTGTAATGAATACTGATGCCTGGGTTCATTCCCTCATTCCCCTACTCCCATTCCATTCCAGTCACTGAAGATAGTAATTTAATTGGTCTGGAGAAGGACCCAGACATTAAGATCTTAAAAGGCAACCCCAGTGATTCTAATGTATAGCCAGCACTGAGAAACAGGAATTTAGACTGAATTCAAGTCTTCTGTTACATCGCATGCCTCATTTTGAAAAACACTACTTCAAATGAGCTCATTATTGTTTGATGTTATAACAATTTTAAAATATTTTATCAAGCTTCTTTTATTTTTAAATATTTATTTTCTCATTATTATCAATTCAAATGCACCCTTATAAAAGACTAAAACTTGCATTTGCATCTGTACCTTTGGATAAATGCACTTGCAATCATCAAGAACATGTGGCTAACCAAATACTTCTCAAGCTGTAATCTCAAACTTTACTGTGCAAAGAACTCTTGGGAATAATGATTCTTATTCAGTGTGTCTGGGATGGGACATGCTGTGTATCTAAGAGTTTCCAGGTAAAGACAATAGACTACACTTTTAGTAGCAAGACATTAGATAAAAATGCCTCAGCTCTCCTTTCTAATTGGGTCTTTTTCTAGTCTCTGGTCAGCTGTCTCTCTGGTCTTTCCCTTAGTTATTTACAGTTCTGTGCAAAACCCTGATGCAGTGAATGGTATTTTATTTTCTTTTTATTGCCAGATCAAGTGATCCTCTGATTGGGACCCAAGATGAGGGAAAATCTTCTTCCCAACACCAAATGGACAGATTTGCCAACATTATGAGCTTTATGCATCAAACATCCACCTTGCTATAGAAATTTGAGTAGGCAGTTCTGATTGTGTGTCCCAAACTGTGCAGGGGACATGTTTCTGTGTGTGTATACATTTGTGATTTAATATGTTTTCACAGCAAGCAATCTGTACTTAGTACCATCTCATATTTTTAAAAGTCCCTTTCTTGGCACTTTGAGGACAGGAACTATGCCTTGCTCATCCTTTTAGTTTAGAGCCCATAGGCAATTATTGAATAGCAGAAGCATTCACTATCAATTGTCAAGCTGATGCTCATAAACACCACCTCAAATCTCAGTGGCTTTAAAAAAATTGTATTTATTAAGCTCATTAGTCTGTGGTTTGGGAACTGACATTGGACTTGGGGTAGTTCATCTGCTCCTGACTAGATTCATTGACAAGTAGATGGTAGGTTGAGTATTGTTAGGTGACAGAGGTGAATGGGCATTTATCTCTTAGCCATTAACAGGTTCACTCATGCATTTTCTCATGCAGAAGTGCAAAATGAAACAAGTAAGTAGTTTCAAGCTTTTACTTGCATGTATATGGTAATAGCCCATTGGCCCAAGCAGAAATTGACAAAGCCAGAGTCAGGCTGAAAAGATACTACAAAGTAATATGGCAAAGAGGGGTGAATAATTGAAGCTAGTTTTCTTTTGTGCAATTCATCTACCACTGTAGTTTTCTTTTCCTCCTCCAATTTACCATCTCATCCCCCAAACTCTAAAATTTTTGCAACATGTAGAAACGGCATAATGATACTGAAGTCCTTCTGATTTTAATTTTGAAACGACTACATACTTAGTTCTGCTATAATAGAGGCTTCATCTGAAGTGATTTAGTCAAAGACACGAAGATTCTGATTTTTACTGGAGTGCAGCCTGGGTTTCATTACAGTCCATTCTCATGTCAGGTGTATCAAGCCACAATCCTATCCACCTGCTGGTGCATGATCCTTCCAGGCACTGGGCCAATATGCAGGGAAGCAGACAGCCATGTGTTTTAATCAGCATCTGTATCTTGATTTTTTTTTTGGTTGCTCTTTGAGCCATGTTAAACAAAAACATAAAAATTACTTTAAAAGCACCTTGATGAAAAGACACTGTTATCAAGTTTCTCATCAGATGGGAGGAAAATAGTGAATCAGGGGTAAGTGGCCAACAGCACTGACTTCACCGAACCCAAAATAAAAACCTAATAAATTCTTAGTTTAACAAAACGATCATAAAGACACCATTGATTGTAATAACAAGAGAAACTAAATAACAAATGTCATTCTCAGGGTCCCCTTACTCTTCTACCACAAGGAAATCTATTCCATAAAACATATGTACATAATTGAGAGGAAATAGAATTGCTTAAAAAGAGACACTGAACTGGCAGCAATAAAATTTAGGCCGAATATCAGAAAACGATTAAACTTAGCAGTAACATTGATTAGATTACCATTTTCTTATTTGACTAGTCCTAGGAGGGCCATTGAGTTTCTATTTTGTTTGTGGAAAGGTAAACTAATCTCCTTTAACAGGCAGAAGATACCAGAACTATGCTTTCTTTCTTCAAAGCAAGGATGGATGGGGTGTTGAAATATCAGTAAGATTATTAGGCACAATACATTATTGGTTTCCTGGAAAGTTAGAGACTTGTCGATACCTCAGCTCAATGAAAAAAGTATTCTGTTGGCCCTTGGTGATGTGTGAAGTAGGTCACTTGACACTTCAGATCTCAGACTTACCCTAATCCCAATGAAGCATTGTGCTGCAAGCCATCATTCAAAATCCTAAAGGGAAGTCTCTTGTTTTTCTCCCCAGGAATGACCTAGAACTCATTTGCATGTCAATGAGAATAATTTCTAATAGATCAAAACCTTCTGTTACCAAAAAGAGCAAAGTTCCTGGAGAAAAGTTTTATTGGTGAAGGTATATACACCATCTCCATCATCTAAAATAACACCAAGACAGCTATTTTTTTTTTACAAGGAGGATCCTTGTAAAAAAGCACATTGGTAAATACAGAAACAAAAAGATAATAGCTGATTAGATGGAATATGTAAGTCGAGAGATTTCTGTTTACATATATCAGGCTGAAGATCTTTGACAGTTTTTCTCTTGTACAACGCCACCAAAGGTACAACTAAAATTAATGCAAGTGAAAATCAAACAAGAAAAAGACCATGGCAGATAAAGACTTGATATTTCAGAAGGCTGATGGCAGATGAACTCCTGGTAACTGACGTATCAGCTTTGTCTACTCTGCCAAGTTGCTTCGGGACAGTGTTAATGGTGAAAGCGGGTGCAAAAAAGGGGCCAAAACCTTCAACCAACAAATCACATCAAAAATGTGACTTCTGCCACCCAGGTTCCTTCAGGTTTGTACCACCAGCGCATAGCAGTTGCCACTTAAATGCAGTTTAACAACAGGGTTTATTTACAAGAGAATATTAACAGGGGAAAAAAAAGGCCTCAAAGCCACAAGTGGGCAGTTATTTTACCCCAGTTACCATTTTCAGTTCCAAAGATTCCAAAGACACATGCCCATGATGGTGCCCCTTTACCCTCCAAACCTGAGGCAGGCACTCTGCAAAGTTCAGTCTTTGTCCATGATCTTCTTTTTGCTTCTTCTCTCTCCAGTAGGCCAAGCTGCTCCACTTCTCCAAGACATTTCATACATTTTTCAAAATTGCTGATGCACAAATCAGCATTCCAAATCCCTGGCCATCTCCAAGTACCAGCTCACTATGCCACTTTGCTGCAGTACCACACTCTCCATACCAGCCACTCTTCTACCAGTCACCATGGCTCTTTGCCACCACCAGCTCACTCCTCCAGGGGGCTTCTGTCCAGCCTGGTCACTCAGACAACCAGCCCATCATTCTCGTCTCTCTCCTCTCCCCAAAAGTCTTCCCCAAAAGTCTCTTGTCTAGTTTCTGCTCCTTTCCTTTTATCATTCTTTTTTCTTTCTTCTTTTTCTACTAAAAGGCTCCAATTTCCCACTACATACCCTCTAGGTGATACATTTTCTCTTCCCCAACTGGGATTTAGAACAAAGTAGAAGTACCCTTCCTGTTTAGGCCTCTTTTACCTCTGTGTTGTTCAGACACAGTTAATGGCATCTGTGCCTAATTTTAATACTGCCCATATTGGGGTGCCAGCTTCAATGGTAGTTGTGACTGTAATGGTACCAGTGGTTGTGGGGATGGTAGTGATGGTGATGATGTGCTACTCATTGTATTTGTCAATAATACATGGAAAACACTTTGAATAGTGGTTGGCACATTGTTGGTGCTAAATAATTTGTAGCGTAAATGAATAAAGGAATGCAGGGACAATAAAAAGAATGAATTCCTAAACCAATCTAGAGAGCCCCCTGAATTATTTCATTCATGTTATTTCATTTATTTTTAACAACACCCCTACCTGGTGTCTTTCACTGTCCTGATTATACAGATGAGGAGATTATCTCAGAGATGAAGTTATAAGCTGCAAAGTCATGTAGATAATATTGGAAATTGAAAAAAAAATAGTTCTTTTGGACTTGGACACTAGACCTGAAACCGTAACATTCATAGAAGAAAATATGGACAAAACAGTCTAAAACTTACACTTCAGAAATCTCTTTCAGGACACATCTACAGATGCTAAAAAAAAAATGGAAGAAAACATCTGGGACTACATCAAATTAAAAAGCTTCTGTACAGCAAAAGAGACAATAACCAAAACAAAAAGAAATCCAATCAAATGGGGAAAAATTTTTGACCTCCATATAAGTGATAAGGGTCTGATTACAAAGATCCACAAAGAACTCATACAACATAACAAAAACAGCAAAAAGCCCAGTCAAAAATGGGCGAAGAGCTAAAAAGACACTTCTCCAAAGAGGAAATACAAATGGCCAATAAGCATATGAAAAAATGTTCAGCATCATTAATAATCAGGGAAACGCAAATCAAAACCACAATGAGATAGCACCTCACATCAGTAAGAATGGCTCATATTAATAAAACAAAACAAACAAATAAAAAATGGGAAACCACAAGTGCTGATATGGATGTGGAGTAAAAGGAACACTTTTACATTGCTGGTGAGAATGCAAACTGGCCCAGCCACTATGGAAAGCTGTGTGAAGGACTCTTAAACTACTGAAAAAGGAACTACCATTAGATCCAATAATCAGACTTCTGGGAATCTACCCAAAGGATACAAATATACTAATTCAAAAGGACATCTGTACTTGGATGTTTATTGCAGCACTATTTACAATAACCAGGATATAGAAACAACCCAAATACCCTAAAACAGACAAATGGATCACAAAGTTGTGGTATATGTACACAATGGAATATTATTCATCAATCAAAAAAGACAAATTTATGTCATTTGCAGCAACGTGGATTGAACTAGAAGGAATCATGTTAGCAGAAAATAATCCAGAAAGAAAAAAAGAAATACTGGATGGTCTCAGTTATATGTGGGATATGGGGAAAACAAACAAACCAATGGAAAAGAAAAATTTAAAACAGCAAAACTGAAGCATAGAATAAGAGATGGGGAGGCGGTAATATCAGGGGAGGGAATATTCACCAGAGATTAAGATGGTTTACCTGTGATAAGATGGTGGGAGAAACTCAGAGTAGAGTAAAAGCTATTGAAGACACTATCTTGGCCTTTTGTGCAGGATATCTGTTCCAGGTATACAGTGATGGGATGACGCCATTTTGAATGCCTTTTGTTTAGGGCTTTAAAATTGGAGAATAACCAGGGTAAGATAACTGGCAAATTGTGACTTCAGTAATTCTGTTTTCCCTTGTTCAATAAATTTCACTTTGTTTCAAAATGAAACAAAATGTTCTTGTTTCAAAACCTGTTTTTGTGCTCGTTACTAGTAAGTTAACATTCAGCTTGATGACTCTGCTTGAGCCTTAGATTGTACCATAGCCTAAGTTCTCACATATTTTCATTGATCTAAGCAGAAACAAAAACATACTACCCTGTTAATGTTTTTTAGATGAGAGAAAATTCAAATAGGGGTAGATGCTGCCTGAATTCCTGAAGCTTTCATATATTATTCTTTTGCCTATAATATTGACAAAAGTAATTTCATATCTGATTAATATTGCTATAGAGACATATGCTACTTTATCCTTTTAGGTAAAGAATGTGAGTTAATGCTAATTAATAAGTGCTTTCAAAGATGTATATAAGGAGACTTACCAACTGAATATTATAAATGGTTTCCTAACACTAAATCTTTTAAATTCTTCAAAAGCATATCAATTGAATATTATCAAATGCTAGTTGACTGTATTTCATGGTCATCAGAACTGGAATTAAATATTTGGGGTGTAACTAATAATATCCAGGCTTTGCTCATATTGTTTCACTATGAAATGAGTCCTATTCCATGAATAATTTCCCAAATCATTCTGTTGGTTAAAAGTTGGGTATTATTGCATTATCTTGTTCAGAAAAATAGAGCAGCAACTTGAACAGTCAAGTAGCTTTTATTCTTTTTCAATGATAATGCAAAAAAAATGGGGCCACAAATTGATTTATGCAGGTGACACTATTTGAAATAAAAACGAAGAGATCTTCACTTTTACAGTGTTCAGTTCTTCAAGAAAGTGCACTGACATTCTTTTTGTGTCCTGATAATGTTTGGTTGCTTTTAAACCATTTCTTTCTTGTTGGTCTACAATTTCCAATGGAATTGTCTACTTCAAAAAAGGTTTATACTAAGATAATCTGTATCTTTTCCTGAAGGAATATATAAAGAACAAGAAAAATGAATACATTAAATGGAATCAAAAATGACTACATCATTCAGAGATGGTGCTGAATTTCACTCCAAACTGCTTCATACAATCATTCCTATCTTCTTAGAGTGCATTTTCTTAGTTACAGCTTTTCATCTATTTGGCATCTGGAATCTCTAACTGAATCCTTTACTTCTGCCAGAAACCTACTCATTTTTGGCACATTCTGAACTAAAAACCCTCCATCCTCTCTGCATTCTCCTCAAGATCTTACCTTATTGTTCTCCTCCATTCAGCTGCCAAACCAGGAAAAAGCCTCTTGGGGACCTTCCCTCCATTCTCTTCCCCACCTGATCACTAAACTCACCAAAATGTGTCTATAAACCCAAATTTCTGAAGAATCTCTCCCTCCTACAGAAAAGGAAGGGAAGTATTATTAGAAAGGAAGACATAGAAAGGTTCAACCGTATTGAAAATACTCTGTTTCTTTAAATACAATGTTTTAAAAAGTAGCTTCCACATCTCTATTCTGCTAAAACTGCTCTCCACAGTCTTCTGGTGGCCAAACCCCGAAGCCAGTGCCTTACCTTCAACTTTCTACAATGTTTGATGTTATTGATCAAATTTTATTTAAAAAGTATTTTCTGACTTATAGTCAGAATCCTTTATAAGGATTGCAACTTTATAAAAATACAGATAAGCACTTAACTTTACTTTTAGCACTAAAATTAAATTCTTTTTTGTTGTTGTTTTTATTTGAGACTAGGACTCGCTATTTTTGCCTATGGAACCACAGGCTCACCTTGCCTGGGGTACCACGGACTCAAGCAATCCCCAGTCTCAGCTTCCCAGGTAGCTAGGATTACAGGCGCACGCCACCACACCTAGCTATTTTTTGGGACTAGGGCTCGCTGTGTTGCTCCAGGCAGGACTCGAACCACGATCCCCAGGCCCTGCAGCAATTCCATGAGCTGTTGCTTACAACCATGCACCACTGTGCCCAGCTGAAACTAAATTCTTAAAGAAAAACTTTAAATTCTTATCATTCCCATTATTCACTGGGAACATTTTTTAACTCTTTTTTTCTGTTTGAGTAGCTATACTTTTACTTAATAAAATTTCTATTTTATTTCTGATTTTCCCCCTTTATGATAAGTTTAAGATATTTTCCCAACTTAGTTCACTATTATGCCAAAACATGATTTCAAATAACTTTGTAATGCCCTGTCATGCAAATAAAATTATTTATATAATCACCATTCAGTGCAGCAACATCACTGTAGATCCTTCAAAACAGCATCATGGAATACTTAGCTTGTTTCAGTGTTCAAAGTGTTTTGCATTCACTATCCATTTTAGTATCATAACAACCCTAAGCATAAAGTACTACATTATTCCACCTTGATGGAAGAGGAGCGGTCAAGGACTAGAACTAGGAAGTGATGATTTGTACTTGTCAGTGCTATACATGTCTTTTACCATCTTTCTTTCCTTCTTTCTGATACTGGTAATTCTTCTAGACCTCAACTACACCCTCTTTGCAGGATACTAAAAATCTACCCCTCTGGACCCAACTCCCCAGGTGCTTTACCCTTTTCTGCTTCCTGATCTTCTACCCCAAAATGTTCACCAAACAGGTGGGAGAACCTCTGGGTATACACCCACGTAAAATAATATCTACATCTGTAATAAAAAAAAGTTTTAAAATGTCCACCAAACACTACTAATTTGAGACAGTCTAAGTTATCTTTCATCCCCACAGATCATCTTTTTCCTTTCCTTGCCCAGTTCAGTTAGTGACTGTCTTTCCTTTTAACCCCTTGTTTTCAAACCCATCATCCCTTTCCTTTGTGTCTGTTCAGTTGTCTTTGTAGTTTGACCTGTCCATGTAGTTTGTATTTTCTACAACTATTCTTATTTTCCTTCTTACTCAGTGATCTCTAAAGCAACTTATTGCCTCTTATATGAATATTTTCATTGTTGAGAAATTTTCCTGACTTCTGTCAATTCATGCTATCAATCATTATCTATTGTCAATTCATCCTATCTGTCATTGTCTTTTGAACCTGCTTCTGTTTATACATTTGTACTGGTCAGCCATTCCCTCAAAACCTAAATCCTTGAGTCTCATATTTAAGACCTTATGTCTCCTGAAAAGACCACCATTCCAGGTAAAATTGTATCACAAACTTCTTATTCTCTTTCTCTCCCTCATTCTCACACTTCCCCACATTTGCTTGTTTTAAGGATGTCATCTGCCAGTATGCATGTCAGTGACATTTTTCCTAAGATTTGAGTTGTCATCTTCTCTAAAAAAATCTCTCTATCCATTGAGGCTTAATAATTTTTTGTTTTCTCTGATTTTTGGACCATCTCACTGCAACTTTGTGCAACTATAATATAAGCAACTGCTCTGTGCTCCCTACCAAAATACAAACTCCTTGAAGATAGGAATTTTGTGTTGTGCTTCTCATTAATCTTTCAGTCTCCTAACACAGTGCCTGGTACAGAGAATGCCCGGTAAATATTTGTCAAGCTTGAACACTGATAACCTTGCTGCTATCCTTATCCAGATCAGCAACTCTATTTTCTTCTTACCTTTAGCTCTCTAAACTCACTCTGCTTCATGATATGTTTCACAAATAACTTGAATAATCCCTCTTCTAAAGTTCTACTTACTGCATTTTAACCTTTTCCTGTTAAAAAACAAAACAAAACAAAACCTCAAACTATTAGACTTGATGTTTACTTGGACAAGTAACCTTTCCTTTCCCAGGAAGTCAGTTATCAAGCACTATTCAGAGAGAGACATGTTAACGTGAATTCTTTTGGTTATATGTCATAGAAACTCAAATAAAATTAATCATAACCAAATGGGGGCATTAGCTGAAGGATCTTACAATAGCCAGCAGAACCAGGGGGAAAGGCCTCAGAAACCAGAATGACTCTGAAGATCTCAGACTTTGGAATTGGGATCTCCCTTGTCATAAAGATAATTTTTCCTTTTTTTTTCTCTCTCTCTTTCTTGCTTCTAATTACTTTAATGCTGGCTTCTTGCTAAACTTCATTCTTCTTGCTAAACTTCATTTCCAACTGGCAGTGGATGCAGCCATTAGACACAAATGGACACTGGACACAAGTAAAAGGGAAAGCAAATCTAGGTAATAGTAAATCCAGATGTTGCTTTGACCCAGTGATTTTTTTTGCAGTTCTTGTAACTAACAGAGCCTGTTAGTTTGCTTACATCAATGTGGGCTAGTTTTTATCATTTTGAATTGAGAATCTTACCAATGCACATAAAAGAATTTTTGCAGTACCAGTTAACTGAGTTAGGACCAATTTAATAGAATTTAATGATTTCTTATGTCCTTGAATCCTCCATATCATTGAAATGTGTCAACATAAACTGTGGACCAATCTTAGAAGTCTTGAGATTTTGCAATGATCCTGTAGATGTGCTCTTAAGGCAGACTTTTGCACCTTAGAAGACATTTTCATTTAACAAGAAATTTAAGATTTCAATTTCTTGCCCTCAAACTTCCTAAATTTACCACACTTTCCAGGTTCTCAGATTTACATACTCTTATAATATGCCTTAAAGATATTCGTTATCTCTTTCCTCGTTATCACTCCTTGTTTTGTATAAATTGCTGTTATGTTGAGCTCTCTCCCTTTTACTAAGGCAGTTATCCATTTACCAGTTTTATCTGAATTATCATAGGAAAATTTATTTTCCCTATAAAAATAATTGGCTTTCTTAACTGCAGTTTTATTCAGTCATGTCTAAATTCATAACAGCTCTCCATAAGGTTTTTACTACAGGGAATTTAATTTCTTTTTATTTAAAATCTTTTTGTAGAAGTCCAATCTTCTTTACCTTTGGCATTTCAAATTTTTTAGTAAATGACCAGTAATCCATCTGCTGTTATATGGTTTCGAAGCCTCCTATAAGTTATGATGTGATGCAATGCTATTCTGAATTAAAATTTATATATTCCTTGATTTTCTCTTTAATAGCTATTAGAAAACTTTTATCTTTGAGTAATGGATTATTGAATATCCAACATAACATCTTTTTATCTTTCTCTGTTCATATTATCTGTATTAATCCACTTCTACATGATCAGATGAGAGGAATTTCTACATATGAATTTCTAATGAACTCCTAAATACACTGTGTTTTGCATGCTCAAATATATTTTCAGCATAACAGAGTACCATTGATATACTCTCATAATATGCCTTAAAGATATTCCTTACCAAAATGTTGCCTGTGTTCCTATGTTTCAAAATTTTATGGGAATATATTGGCAATATCTAAATAATCTGTGCTACAAGAACCTAGTTCAAAATGGAAACTCACAAGAGAGTCAGAATTTATGTTTCTTTCCTTTAAAGCATCAATTCTGAATAATGACAAACTGATTTTCTCACTCAAAGACAATATACCTTCTGTGTTTATTTTCTTTTTCAAAATTAATCTCAGCTATAATAAATCCACACATAATAGGATTGTCTTAAAGAGAAAATTAATTAAATCAGTAGGGAAAAGGAAATCTGTCTTTAAGAGCACATATATAAACACACTTGGTAATATATACCGTATACCACACTCTATAGTATACAATGTAATATAAGAGCTTGTTTTGGACTCAGGGTGGTCTCTGGAATGTCCTGAAAACAAAAGGGTAGAATAATGAGGATATGTTGACTTAAAAGTACAAATTTGCAGTTATAAGATAAAAATGTGCTAGAGAATAGCTTGATGACTATAGTTTACAATACTGTACTATAAAGTTAAAAATATACTTAAGTACTATCTACTTGAAACAGTAGATCTTGGGATGGGGGCGGGGGAGGGAGGCATCCAGCAAACATTTATCTATGTAAGAAATTTTTTTAAAAAAATGAATAAAACATTAAAAAAAAACCACAGTAGATCTTATATATTTTTTCTTCTTTTTTTTAGATATTAGATCTTGCTATGTTGCTATGTAGTCCCAAACCCACAGACTCAAGTGATTTCCAGCTTCAGCTACCCGAGTAGCTGGAATTACAGGCATACACCACCGTGCCTGGCTACTTTTTGATATTAGGTCTTGCTATGTGGTCCAGGCTAGTCTTGAACCTGTGGACTGAAGCGATTCCTAGCCTCGGCCTCCCAAGCTAGGATTAAAGGCACGTGCCATGGTGCCCGGCTCCAGATCTTAAACATTTTCAACAAAAAGTGGTAATTATATGAACTGAACTTGCTGAACTTACTGTGGCCATCACTTCACAATACACATGTATCAGCTCATCATATTGGACTCCTTAACTTACATAATATTAATGACGATTCCATTTCAATGAAGTTGGGAAATATTTTTGAGAATTGTTCTAACCAAATATATACCTCCAAAATATATATCTTTAAAACTATCTATAAAAACAAGATTTAAAAACATTATGGGAACTAGTGGAACTCTTTGGTTCTAATGTCTGTATATCCTTTCATTTCTTTTTATGTCCATGCATTCTTGAAAACATATATTTGGAAGCAGAAAGAAAAAGAAGGAAATAACTCTCACTGTTTCATGGTCTTCCATTGACTGTCTAGAACCAACATGACTTTTTAAAAGTGAAAATTGATATTTATGAATGAGGAATTCAAAAATAAACTCTTAGGAGGAAAGGGAGAGTGGCTGATCTAACACAACTATACAAACTATCTACTACAGACTTTGAGGAGACTCCTACTCCTCTCAATATCATCCATCCTTTGACTTTTCAGGAAACCAAAGATTAGGTATATATTTTTTCCCATTGAAATACTGACAGCACTTAGTAGAGATGATTTTAAAACAAGTATCACTATGGAATTACATAACAAACTAGGTCATTCTCAGAGACTTACCCTGAAAAAGTCAGGATACATTTGGTTATTAAGTCTCACTCCCATGAAAACAAAAGTAAGAATTATTGAATTATATATATTATATGAGAATGGTGGGTACAAAAACAAAGCAATGTTTGGGGGGGAATGATGGAGCAATATTCTATGATCCAACAGCCTACACAATTGGTGGGAAATGACTTTGAAGGAGTGGGAAGAACCAGGTCATAACCATCTTAAATACTGCACAGAGGAGCTTCGAATTCATTCTTCTCTTGAGGTGGGTTTAATCATCCTATAAATATGACAATGTCATGACTGAATACTCAACTGTCAGAGCAGTCTCTCAGCATGATATTCATTAACATTTGTCTCCTTTTTTACCTAAATTTATAAATGATCAGATTTTGAAGGTAGCCTTCCCTTTCTATTGACTTAGCAGTGACCATTTCTAAGTCCTTTTCATAGACTAGGGGATTTAGTTTATATCATAGAGATAGTTGACTCCCTTGAGGGACTGATCTGCCTGATAGTCTCTGATAGTCCTAGGTAGCTAAAGATCTCAGAGGAACTTGATCCCTTTCTCTGCCTTCTGAAAGTCAGAAACTTCATCATGGCCCTTGTAAAGCTAGAACCTATGTTGTGCTGGTCATTTATAAAGATGAATATTTTGCCTTTTCTGATGTAAAAATGGATTTTTTGGAGCCAGTTTCAATTAGATTACCATTGATGTAAAAACCACATGCAATTCAGCAATTTTTTCCTTTTATTTATAGTTGAGCACTCCAAGGCCAAGAGAGATTAAATTATTTCTCAGTGATGACTGAGAACAACTATGTGTGTCACTGAGTTGCATGTTTTTCATAGTATCTTCTTGGCGAGGTTGCCTAACAAACCTCACATGTCATCAGATATATAGGGAACTGGTGGTTGCTTTATTTCTCTGTAATTACTCTGATCTTTCTCACAGCCCCCCAGTACTTAGATAACTGTGACAAAGTCCACTCTCCAATTACTATTTCAGTCTTTTTCAATGTAATTATTTAGAATATTCAAAATGTAACTTCTGATTATAATTCCTTCAAATAAAAGCTTAGCTCCTCTCTCCAAAATGTTTCTGGGTATTTGAGAGGGGAAGCTAAAGAGGTCCTTATATCCATACTGTTAAGTTGGGTTTACCAGAAATAGACATTGAGATAAGTGTCTTCAAAGAAGTGCATCATATCAAAATCCTAATAACATTTTTCACAGAAACAGAAAAAAAGTCATAAACTTTACCTGGAACTACAAAAGACTATGAGTGGCCAAAGTAATCCTGAGAAAAGGAAAGTGATACCATACTTCCCAGCTTCAAACACTACTATAAAGCAATGGTTGCCAAAACAGTATGGTATTAAAATAAAGACAGATAACAGAGTTCAAAGGAACTGAATTGAGAACCCAAATATAAAACCAGACATATCTAGAGAGTTAATTTATAGCAAAGGAGTCAAAAGTATACAATGGAGAAAGGAAACTCTTTTCAATAACTAGTGCTGAAACAACAAGATTCCAATGCAGAAGAATGAAATTAGATCACTATATAACACTACACACAAAATTAATTTTAAAAAGATAAAAGACTTTAAGTTAAGACATGAAACCACAACATACATAGGAGACATGCAGTATGCTCTTTGATATTGACCTTAGGATATCTTTGGAGATTGACCACATATCAAAAGAAACAAAAACAAAACTAAACAAATAGGACTTCACCAAATTGAAAGTTTCTGCATCAAAACAAAAAGACATCTACTGAATGGGATAAGATATTTGCAAATAAGACATCTAGTAGGATTTAATATCCAAAATATATAAAGCACTTGATGAAAACAATACAAATAATAAAAAAAAATGGGTAGAGGAGCTGAATAAACACGTCCCCAAGGAAGATATGCAGATGATCAACAGGTTCATGAAAAGATGTTCATCATCTCTTATTGATATACAGATGGTCAACAGATTCATGGAAAGATGCTCATCATCTCTTATTATTACAGAAATGCAAATCAAAACAGCATTGAGATATCACCTCATATATGTGAGAGAATGACTATTATAAAAAAGAAAGAAGTATTGGAAAGAATGTAAAGAGAAGAGATAGCTAATACACTATTGGTGGGAAGTTAATCTGGGCAGTCATTATGTTAAAAATACTATGGAGAGTCCTTAAAATTTTAGGCATAGAAATTCCATATGATCCAGCCATCCCACTTTGTTTGTTTTTTTTTTTTTACCTACAGAGTACAAATTTGAAGAGGTGCAGTCACCTTCATGTTCATCACAGTATGACTCAAAAATATCCAAGGACTGGAAACTAAGTGTCCATAGGTGGATGATTGAACAAAGAAATGCAGTACCATATATATATATATATATATATATATATATATATAAAACTATATATTATATATATTATACTGTATTTCTTTGTCTGTGTGTATATATATATACACAAAGAAATACAGTATATATGTATATATATACACAGACAAAGAAATACAGTATATATATATATATATATATATATATATATATATATATATATGATGATCTTGTCCCTTGCCTTGCTGGGTCCCAGAAAACGCTCTGACTCTCATCTCAGTTACCTAAATCCCTCCTTAGGGATGGAAGAAAAATTTGGGTTCTATTCATGCCCTCCTGGAACCCATAGAAATTAAACCCTGACCCTCCCTCTGCCTAAATATGCCCTTGAATGGGTTAGCTTGAATGTGGTTATCCCTCAAGTTCAAGCCAGGACTCCTCCAAGTTGGTCCCTTCAAGTTGAATCACTGTTCTCCTGCAGTCTAAAACTGATTTAGGGAAATTATCCCTGTACTTGTCATGTTCCTCAACTCTCAAATTACCACATTCAGAGTTGCTCAACTTCTGTTTCTCTCCTCCCTGATTTCTTTGTATGAAAATCAGCAACTATTGGGGTTTTCACTTGTTTTATAATATTATATTCTCCTTTCTTAGGATAGTAAGCCCTCATGAGCTTGGGCAAAGATAGATAGGATACTAATCTTCACTGTGGTAGACTGAGATCTGAGTCAGCTCCTGTCTTGACAAGTTCCAGGGAGTGATAAGGGAATTTAGAAATTCCCTTTCTCTTGAAAAAGTCTAGCTTTTACTTCTTGCTGCATATTTGAAAATCCCATTTTCCAAGTCAGAGGCCAAATAATAGCATTCTTTTTCTTTGCAATCCAGTTTAGCAATCCCATTCCCCCCCAAGGCAGATGGATGCCTCAGGCTGCCTAGAGAGCTGTCTCTAGCAGAAAATATAGAGAAAAACACACTAATGTTATTATTAGAGTGTTTAATTCTGACCCAATATTCTGACGTACAACTTGAAAGTTGGTATCAGCTTTTAGATTCCATCTAAAAATTTTAATTGATTAGGAGACAAAGTGCCTGAGGCCAATATCTGCTTCTATTAGCAAGTCATCAACACATGTGTAATCTACCTTCTCAGTATTCCACTCAGGTCCTGGCATCCAACATTATAAAAGAGGCAAGAGATCCCCCAAATTATCATTCCTTTCAGTAGACCATTGTTTTTTCATAATAGAACAAATTTAGAAGATGGCATAACTTCCTTGTCAGTGGGTTCTTTAATCACCAACCCAAATACCCTTTTATTGATTTTTCCCTTTGCCTCAGGCTCCAATATGGCTCTGAGTAGTGCTATTACTGATCCAGTTTTTACTTAAAATTCTGACATTCTGTTCATCATAGATATTTTTGCATTAATTTAAATTTTCAAAATGATGCATTAAAATGCTACATATATTGATTGCTGAGTTTATTTCCCCCTTGAATTTTGCACCTGGGGCAGATGACTTACACTTGTTCACGAGTGCCAGCTCCACAAAGTCTGCTCTATCATGTTACTGCTTGGATTCAGCATTTTCGTTGAATTCATGTGCCACTTTTCTTTACCGTTTTCATGACCCTAATTACTAGAATTATCTGTGTACACACTTAATTATCCATCTTACTTCTTTCAAACATAAGTCAATTATTTGAAGTAGAATTCTATTTTGATTCACCTTTGCATGCTTTTAACATCTTAGAGTACTTTGAACAACAGAAGTTTATCTAAGAAGTAAAGAACATTTTGTTTCAAAAGGAAGAAAAAACATGAACTATAGTTTGGAAAATTTTATATCAAACAGGCCAGTTTTTCTTTTTGTAAAGTAGGGTTGCTTGGATAACTTTCAGGCTTCCTTGGAAATGTACTTATGTTGAGTACCTTATTCTTGTGTGATGCTCACTATTCATTGTGTGAATGAATAGTTACTTTATTTCACTAAATTTCTGTCCCTTAGTATATTATGATGGATAGCAGTCAGAAAGGTGCTAGAGAAATATACTGGCGAGCAGAGGAACATAAACCTAGAATTAAATGTTTTCCCTTGATAATCTACGAAAATATAATCCATGTACAGACACCTAGCAGTTGATTGTACAATTTATCTTTAAGCAATTTGATACAATGTTGCCACAGGATGTGACATAGTAATTTATTTCTAAAATGTTAGATTCTGTTAGTATTTTCAGATCAAACTTTGTTTTCTTCTTGACATAATTGATTACTGCTTTCATTGGGATTTATTTTAAAGTAATTCTGAACTGAAAAACTGCAAGGAAAGTAGAAACTGCACATTTCTCTATTAGGGCAGCTGTGACTAAACCAGCACAGCAAATTCTCTTGTTGCTTTTACTTTTTTGTTCTTTGATTTTTCTATCTCTTTATTGCTCTCTTCATTATGGAAAGAATTCCAGGTCACACATCAGTCTTTGACTAAAGATTATTTGGACACAAAGATGGAAATTGTCTTAGCATCAGTAGCAGTGATTTAGTATATGAAATACAAAAATTCAAGCAAACTGTTAATGAATTTTGTCTTATTAAGGATATTTCACTTTCACTGTGCAATTAATCACTTTGCTGTATTTTGTTACATATCAGTTAGCTATTGCTATATAAGAAACAACTGCAAAATTTAGCAGCTTAAAACAACCATTTATTGTTTTTTTATAAATTTATGAATTGATAGGTAAGTTCAATAGATCTGAAACAGGCTTCAATAGTCTCTGCTAGGCTTACCTTCAGGGCTGTGGTCAGCTGGTGGGACAGCTGAGGGACAGCTGATAGGACAAACTCCTATCTAGGACTGGACAAGATAGGAGTTTGTCTTTGCTCCACACAGTTTCTTGTTCTGTGACAGATAAGCAGGGTAAGTGTTAGTTACCACTATAGTGCCGATATTTTAAGGCAAAGAGGGTGAAACATACAACTCCTCTAGGCTTGGTCTGCTTAGCTTCATTCTAAAACCAGAGGAAGATGTAAGACTATTTCAGAACCTCAGGGATAAACTGCAAAGTCACACTGCATGAGTCACAGAAAGTAATCAGAATCTTTGGGGAGAGTCTTTTGATCTCTTACTTTTCAATATAATTTATTATCCATAAGTGTAGGAGATAAATTTCAGAATACATACAACTATGCAATTTTTTTACATAATAAATAAAACTGTAAGGTTAAGTGTGGTTGACAGAATTCTAAGATGGCCCTGAAGATACTGCCCTTTGATGTGTATGTCCCATCTAATTCTCTCCCTTTGAGCAGGATCTGTGGAAATAATGTGATAGTGTTGTGAATAGCTGACATTGCCAGCAAAAGTGAGCACACTGCCTCCCTTGATCCTATATTGTTATAGAAGGTTAACCTTGTAGGCTGTAGAGGTTCTTCTGATGCTGGGAACAGAGGAGAATCCACAGCCTCAGTTTGAGCATGTTTTCAAGGTGTAATGTTGTAACCTAAAATGGGGAATTTACATGTTCTCTGATCCCACCTGATGAAGGATGGTACTGAACTGCAAGGGAAAGCTAAAAAAGAATTGGGAGAGAAGACTTGAAGACTTAGAAGAAGCATGTGGAGCAGAGATAGGTGAAGAAGGTGTGCTTCATTCTTAGCCTTGGACTTGCATCAAGGATTAGGGGGATATGGAAGGAGACACTTGGAAGAGATGTGGGTGAGCAATCCATGGGGAGGTAGACAATGGCAGACTTTAATCTTGACTTGCATTTGGATTTAGCTCCTTTTCTTGCAGACTTGCCTGGCTCCTTCTTCCCCTTTCCTCTGGTTCCCCTTCAGAAGGTATCTTAGACTTGAAGCAAGCTTTTAGGCCTCAGTGTTCTCACTTTAGTTGACCCCATTAGGCTGAGTATTTACCCAAAATGGGGATAGATGTTTCATTAGGAAACTATATCTTTCTCTTTTTTTCTTTCTATGCATAATAATTCTAGTAAAGTTCTTTCACACTGAGTATGTTCTTTCTTTATGAGGCAGAATCCACTTGGATCATGCAGGATTAAGGGTCCCAGGGTATTCCTAAGTCTGTACACTAATGAAGGAGACACTCCTGAATAAGGGTTACATGTCAGTCATGATGAGCAGTTCTTGAGAACACAGGTGTTTGGCTACCAAGGTAATTATGGGAAGCCAGGTGGGTTGGGGAGCAAACAGAACAGTAGAAGCATGTAGATATCTAAGAAAGGATTTCTGAGAGTGACAAAGATGAAGGTCATGGATGGAAATGTCCAAAGGTATAGAACTTGGGTCAACAATTATTTTGGTGTTGTCTCCAATTGGGATGTCAGAGGTACCCCTGAGGCAGGATGCTCTCTGGGTTTTGGAGGCAGAGAATCCAGCAAGATCAAAGAAGAAACTGAAGACAGAGACTGATTTCAATGCTGCCGAATGGAAACTGATGATCAATATCTAGTACCATGGCTGCTCCGGGCAGCAGGAGTATAACTATTGGGGTAGTCCCGGTACCCAATTCTTTACCTGACACCAGATGCCCACACTTGAAGCCATGGACACTGCATGAGAAATCACAACTATATTTGAGTCAAGGATCAGGAACTCTTCCCAGCTCATATTGCTTCTATCACCTTCCTCCCTAATCACATGTAAGGTGACTCTTGTTATCAGGTGACTGACCTCTACATTCCCAGGCCTCATTTTACTTCAGAAATCTTACCCAGACAGTTGGAACTAGAAGAATCCCTTTGGTAAGGTGTTTAGATTCTCAACCTTGGATGGAATTAACAATCGTGATGGCTTGAAGGACCAAATTCTCCCTTGGTGAAGCTATGAGCTAGATTCCTTAGAACTGGAGTAAAGAGTATCTATGAGATAATACAACCTGGAGAACTCACACTTGAATACAAAAACCCAGAGAGCCAGACATCAGGATCCTTGAGTTGATTATCTATACAGCATCACAGTGATAACAGACCCAAACCAAGAAATAATAACCATGGCTGACATGGAAAGACCAGTGTTGCAGTGCACCATGTGCTGTGCTAGGTTGCTCTCCAAATCTTATTTCATTTTTACAAGAATGTTAAAGATAGGTCCTATGGTTAACTTTACCTTATATATAAGGAAACTGGGACTTAAAGAGTTGAATCAATTGGCTCACAATACACAGTTGGGAGGTAGTCGAATCAGATTCAAATAAATGCTTTCTTGCCCAGAGTCTACATCCTAGCCTTGGCACTGTCCATAGAACTTCAGCTGAGGGTAGTGTTGGTGTTAGAGATCTTCATGAACTAGCAATTCTGAGGCAGATCTTGGCTCCGTTCCAAGCATCTGTTGGGAATATCTTGACATTCCTTCCATCTCCACCACCTTAGTTTATAATTATGGCTCCAAATAGATCTTCAGGGAAAAATCCAGTATTGCAGTGCTGGTTCTGGGAGGATGTAACTTTCAAGAAGATATTGGGCTTCATGGAGTAGGAAACCCAACTTTAAGTGACACTTTATTTTAAAAATTTAGGGGATTTATTTCATGGAGCCCAAGGACAGGTATACGACTGAGATTGACATGAGAAAAAGCCTTGGGGATCATCACTGTGAATCTATATATCAGGCTCCTTCTCTCTCTTTTCCCTTTCTACCTTCTATCACTATCTGCATTTTATAGGTCCCCAGATCATCAGTCTCACCTGGGAAATCCTGCAAACTTTAGACTCTCAGGCCTCACCCAGACCTATAGAAGCAGAAACTCAGGAAGGGTCCAGCAGGTAACTAAAATGCACGTGTCTCAGCTTCTGCCTTCTGAAGAGAGGCCAGGCACTTTACAATAGCCACGTAACATTTTTCAGAAAGGGTTTGGGGCCCATCTTGAGTCTGGCACCCAGCCTCTCTTTAGCTCAGCTGGTCATCTGTATCCTTGTGTAGTGTGAGCATCCTGTTGGTGACACCATTTGTAGGGCAAACAGGCCAATCCGGGTAAGTTCTCTGTTGGTTCTACTAGTCAAAGAATGTTGGAATCTTTGGTGGATTTTATAGTGTACACTGCTCTTGAGGAACCATGCACACAGGCATACCAGGCAATTGTGTAGCCAGCAGGCAGGATAGGCAGCAGGGCAGGAGGACTAGAAGGCAGGCAAGCACCCCCGCCCCCCATCCTAAGTCCCCTAGGAATCTTCACACTCTGGGCTCTCACTTGTGTTCCCCTCATACTCTCCATGTTCTCTCCTCACCCTCCGAGCTCCCCTCTTAGCGTGAAGCTGTCCCTTTAGCCCCGCCTCCCAGACCCAGGTGTGCCCACTTATATATGCACACATCCACTGGGCCAGTCATGTACAATCATGGGGAGGGCATAATACTGCAGGTGCTGGTCATAGAGACTAATGACAGGAAAAAGCCTGACCAACTCGATTATTCTACCTTGCTCGTCCTGCTGACACTTTTCCACAGAGATGGAGATGAAAGCAGCTTCAGAAAACAGGCATTTTGGGAAAGAAGTGAGCAGTGAGCCAAACAATAGGGAAAACAAGGGCCAGGCCTGAGAACTGGTATAAGCCTTTATGGGAATGGCCAGGGAAGTGAAGGAATGAGATCTAGGTGATTGGCCTGCTTAGTCTCAGCCTGTGGTCTTAGGTTCCTTTTTGCTGGGTCTACTGTGGGTCCTGGTTAAGAGCCTTAAACATCATAGACTCACTTCAGTTTTCTTTGTGCTCCTTTCCCTGGAGCCATGCCACTGGATCATTGCCTGTGTTAGGTCCTGGAGGTTATAGTAGTTAGAACAGTGGCTTGCAAAGTCTGGTCCCTGGTACCTTATGGATTTCTGAGATTCTTTCAGGCTTTTCATTGGCCAAATGATTAAAAAAAAGTGCTAAGATTTTGTTTGTCCTTTTCACTGAATTGACATTTGCTCTGATAGTACAAAAGCAAGGACAGGTAACATTGCTGGTCCCTCAGCACAAGTGAAGACTTGGTACCCAAATACCGTAATGATCGTGTGCTTCAGTCATACAGAAAACGAGTTTTCTTTGAGACCATCCTTGACAGAGAAGCGGAAACCTAATTGTCTTATTAATAAAATAAAGTGAATTCTGTGAAATTTCAACCCTAAGGACATGTCCTTTGAACGTTCTGGGTGACAATATGGGACACACACATGGCGCCCGTCTGTTGCTTGCTGAATATGTCTCAGGAAAAACTACTTGTGCAATTGTTTGAGCTGTGAGATGAATTAGCCACTTTTTTTTCATGGAAACCTGTTTTTACTTGAAAGAATGACTGATAGACAAGCAATGGAGTTTGGCAGACATTTCCTCAAAAATGAAGCAAGGAAGCCTGTCACTTCAAGGAAAACAACTGACAGGATTTGTTGCCAATGATAACATTTGAGCTTTCAAGTGAAAATTATAATTTTGGAAGACTTGTATCCACCACCATGAACTTGACAGCTTTCCAATACTCAGAACTTTTCTTGATGAGATCTATGGTGATGTTAACCAATGTAGTTTTCAAAAATTATATAATGATGTGTCAACATTCAAAAGATCTAGATAACTCAGTGAACCAATGCTTTCATAATGACCAATTCATAGTACAAAGTTGTGTGTGCGTAAGAAGCTCATTCAAAATGCAAGATAGACTGTTTCTAATATAACAGTATAAAAGTTCATAGATATAGTTTCAGGTTGCACATTACAACTTTTAAAAACTACTACTTGTTGAGTTTTAGTATAATATCAAAAAGAATACCCACCATTATTTGAAAGGGCTATTAAAATACTCCTTCCTTTCTAACTATCTGTGTAAAACTGAATTTTTTCATGCACTTCAACTGAATAACAAAACAAAACATATTGAATGCTAAAACAGATAAAAGAATCCAGCTGTTTTCTATTAAACCAGACTCTAAAGATTTTCTCAAATGTAAAACAATGCCTATTCTTCTCACTAATTTTTTTTTTGTTTGGAAAAATACAACTATTTTTTTCTATAAAAATGTTATTTATGTTCCCATGTAATGGGTTTATTATTGTTATTTTTTAATGAATGAAAAAATGAAAATTTCTGTTATAATTTCTAATGTGATAATTATTGATATATGTAGTCCATATAAAAGTTGTTTAAGGTCCTTACAATTTCTTTTTGCTATTGGTGTCATTTCTTTGTGAGGGAAATTTTTTTTTTTCTTTCTGTTGACAATTTTCAAAATTGCAAATAGATCTGAAGACAAAGAGGTTTCAGAACTGACATGGACAGCTTAGCTATTTATTCACAATAGTGGCATGAACAGAAAAAGGGTTGGCAAAGAGATTCTGTCTAGGAATGTGTCTCTTTTTAAGTAACAGTCTAAAAGTTAGTGGGGGAGAGTCAGGGCAGGTGGGTAGTTGTGTAGATAGATTTCTTTCTGTTACTACAATATCTCTACTCTGAGGTATAAAATTCAGGAAGTCCATGAACTTGAAAAAAATAACAGAAAACCTCCAACAGAAATGTAGTTATCTTCTATTATAGGCAACAAATAGTAAAAGTATTCCCATAACTATGATGGGTTTTTTTGTATCATTATAGGGCCAGTTATTTCAAACTCCCTTTTATACAAACTCCTTTTTATACTTATCACTAATTTAAAGCCATGTTAGTTATTCGACATCCTTAGTAGATCTTCTTATGTATGTATCAATAAATACATTTAGTAATATATCATATATTTACTTAAAAATGCTTTATAGCTGCATTTCATTATGATTGGTTATCTTCATAATGCTTATCATTTCAGTAAGGTTGATTTACAATACATCTTTACATGTATGAAATACTGTTCTGTTGCAGTCTCAGGGGATTATCAGTGAAAAATGATTAAGAAATACTGTTTTAGAGTCATAGTGGAAGAGAGAGAGACAGTAGTGAATGGTAGACACCCTGCTAATGAAATGCCCTCAGCACTTTCTGCTTACATGGCATTATTGAGAAATTAATCACAGGGCCACATACAGTTGGAAAACATAGTTTCAAGTTGGAAGGTCATATATCTAGCTGAAACTTGAGGATCAGTGACAGTAAAATTACTAATGGAATGGGAGCTTGGACAATGGGGTGAGGGACACTTCTTAGTCATTTTTCAGGGTTTCCCAGGGCTTTAGGGCTTTTTTTCTCTGTTGGTCATTGTCAAGGTCTCTGTGATCATCCAGTACCCTAAAGCCTCTTTTTCTTTGCCTGCGATCTATGGATTTCTTCTCCCAATGTCCACCCCAATTATCTTGTGCTGAATGGTTCCATCAGACAACTCTAAAGTCAGTGCCAAAATTAACAATCTGGGATGTCAAAACTAAAAAAGATGGGAGAATAAGTCCAGTGCATCTTCCCCGGCAAGAAAATACCAGTTTATCACAAAATGAAAAAACAAAATGAAACAGTACTTTTATAGTGAAGAAGAAATATATTAGCTAACACCTAATCAAATAATTAGGGCTAATATTACTAGTAATAAGAAATAATGAAACTATGATTTCCTTGACATAGTACAGTGAGAAGGGTATATCACCTCTGTGGTGATCTTTCCTCAAATCCATGATATGAACAAGTTCTTAGCAAATCCAAATTTATGACCATTTCGCATTATAACTAACAGTACTCTTCAACAATGTTGAGGTTATAAGAGACAAAGAAAGACTGAGGAACTGTGACAGATTAAAAGTAAATGCAATGAGGTTCTTGGATTGGCTCCTGGAAAAGAAAACATGGCATTAATAAGAAAGGTGACAAATTTAAATTAGCACACTAATTCAAAAGGACACCTATACTTGGATGTTTATTGCAGCACTATTTACAATAACCAGGATAAGGAAACAACCCAAATACCCTAAAACAGACAAATGGATCAGAAAGTTGTGGTATTTATATGTACACAATGGAATATTATTCATCAATCAAAAAAGACAAACTGGATGCATTTGTGATAACATGGGTGAACCTAGAAGGAATCATGTTAGCAGAAATAAGCCAGAACGATAAAGAGGAATACTGGATGAGCTCACCTATCTATATGCAGGATATAGGGAAAACAAAGAAACAAAAGTACAAGGAAAATTGAAATGTAACTGTTAGTATAATGAAAGCATAGAATAAGAGCAGGGGAGGGAGATAAAATCCAGGGGAGAGAAGGACACAAAAGATGAAGATGATGGTTCACAGGTGATAAGATAATGGGAGAACCTCAGGGTAGACAATGATGTAAAATATCTCTATCTATCTATCTATCTATCTATCTATCTATCTATCTATCTATCTATCTATCTATCTATCTATCTATCTATCTATCTATCTATCTATCTATCTGTCTATCTGTCTATCTGTCTATCTGTCTATCTGTCTATCTGTCTATCTGTCTATCTGTCTGTCTGTCTGTCTGTCTGTCTGTCTGTCTGTCTGTCTGTCTGTCTGTCTGTCTGTCTGTCTATCTGTCTATCTGTCTGTCTGTCTGTCTGTCTATCTGTCTATCTGTCTATCTGTCTATCTGTCTGTCTGTCTGTCTGTCTGTCTGTCTGTCTGTCTATCTATCTATAGATATATATATGTGTGTGTGTGTGC
>PVHY01018460.1:0-22373 GCA_004024945.1 Uropsilus gracilis
TAGCTTCTGTCTTACATGGTAACTCTGCCGGGCTCACAGAAAACACTTCAAACAGCACTACTGACATGCTTGTTTCAGTATATATTTTTATTATATACCCCGAAGTTTTCCCACCACCATACCACCCATGAACTGTCATCAGCACGCACATTTATTATCTCATTTAATCCTCACAAAACCACTGTCGTGTTAAACCCGGGCACTGAGGTCCACAGTATGAGGTGAAGTGACCGCTCTCAGGAAACAGGGCGGGGTGCGGACAGACCGCCGACCGGCTTCCCAACAGGGACTCCGCCTTCACCCCGCGGTGGCCGCTGGCGGTCGGTGGCCGGGGTCGCCCGCCCATCCGCCCAGATGCAGCGCCCTCTACGGCTGGACGGCGGCCGGGTCGAGCGCGAGACTACACCCGCAAAGACGGGAACGCCGACCCCAGCCAGCCACCCCGGACCGGAAACTCAGAAGCCCCCAAGGCCCCACGCCCGAAGCCCCGCCCCCCGCAGGGCCTAGGGCCGCGGCGCCCCGACCCGAGAGACGGCTTCCTGGGCGGGGTCGGGGTGGGGGGTGGGCGTCTCGCGGCCGGACGCTCTAGGACGCCGGAGGGGCGTCCTCTCGGTGGTTGGGGTTGGGCCGCCTCCGATCCTCCAGCCTCTGGGTCCTGGACTCTCCCAGGCCCTCGACTGACCCTGGAGGGTTGGCCCTGGGGCGTTATCTGTGAGAAGGTGCGGGGGAGAGGACCAGGCTCTGTCCTCTGCTCTCCCTGCACACATGGGTTGTTTCAGGAAAATTCTCTGATCTCCATGAATGTCCAAGAACAGTGTGCTCTATTTTTTGCCAGAATTTCCACCCTCCTTTTACTACATGGCGAAAGAGAATAAACTTATTCCCTTGTTTATCTGTATTAGTTGTTTGTTTTTTTAAAGTCGGGTGTAATTGACATTACAGTTTCACGTGTACAACATAAGACTCGAATATTTGTGAATATTGGGAAATGATCTCAGTAAGTCTGGGTAACATCTGTAACTACCTATATATTATGCTATACACTTTTTACAACATTTTTCTTCATGTGAAGAGAACTTTTAAGACACACTCTCAGCAAATCTGCAATAGTTTTTTTTTTTTAACTCTAGCCACCGTGCTAAATATATAAATGTCACTTCCGTGACAACTTTTTATAACTGTAAGCGTATTATTTTTTGACCACCTTCACCCTTTTCCTCCATCTGACCTCCCCAGTCACCATGGCAACCATCAAGTTGTTCTTTGTTATCAGTGAACTAGAATTTTGGTTTTATTTTGAATCCATGTGTAAATGATATCATGTGGTAGTTTTCTTTGACGTCTTTCACTTATGCAATGCCCTCTAGGTCTGTCAGTATTGTCAAAAAAGTCTGATTAATAGCTATGTTTGTAAAAACACACATAGTAAGTGGAGTGGAAAACATCTTTTTGTGTTAGTGTTTTCCTTTCCTTTGAATAAATACTCAGAAGCTGAATTGCTCAGTCACACAGTTATAGTTTTTACCTTTTTTGGGAGCTCTCCAGATATCTTCCATAGTGGTTGCATCAATTTGCAGTCCCACCAACAATGCTTGAGTTGCCTTCCCCCCACTATCCTCACCAACACTTACTGTGTCTTGTCCTTTTTGATCATAGTGATTCTAACAGGCATGTGGTAATCATCTATTATTTTCAAATGGTTTCATGTGTGTGTCCTAACTTTCGGTTTTAATTATTGTTATTGAGAGACTAAATGTCAAAGCAAATGAAGGGAACCCCTGACAGCAGCTTCTTAAGCATCAGGCAGAGATTCCACTCCATCCCTCCATCTCCCCCACCCCCAAACTGGCCTTCTTTAAAAAAAAAAAAAGAATCAAACATTAGTTCCACCACCTACTCTGCAGCCAACTTAATTAAATTAATTCAGAAACTTACAGTTACAAGGAGAGGGGGAAACAATTTTTTTTTTTTAAATACAATTTTTTTTTTAATGATGAGAACTTTAGGGTTGACTCTATACAAACATTTTGACCAGCCGGGAAACAATTTATAACATTAGAAGCACACAACTAACAACTCAAAGCAGATCCCATTTGAACTTGAGTTACTCTGTATTAGGTAAATGAAAATGACAAGAGAAAATGTGATGTGTATGTCTAGATGTAAAATTATCAATTAACAAAAAATTTTTATGACTAGGTTTACTGAGGTAATGTGCTATAATTTTTCGTGTTTGGCAATTAGAAGAGTTTCTACATTATGAAGCCAATTTTTTAAATCTTTTGATTTAATTTTTATTATTTATTTTATTTTACATCTTTTTCTACCCCAGGGTTTATAAAGACAATTTAAAGAATTACAGCAAGATGGTGAAATATGACTCCCTTTGATGCTTATTCTTGATTCAAAAGTCTTTTGTCAGTTCCCTGGGTCTTTGAAAAGAAACTAGAACTCTGATAACAACAATACCAAAATCTAGTATTTGTGTTCAGATAGAAAAACATTCTTATAGAGGTCAGTAAAAAGGTATGAATAATTTAAATTGGAAAAAATGGAAATGATATCAGTTTTAGTTGAAAATTATTAGACTGTTTTCAGAAAACTTAATAACAAGCTTATTATATCAATTTTAGGAATATGTCTTGGCAATCTTTTATCTTAGTGACTCTTTCTAATAACTTCCTCTTTTTGTTACTGTGTTACTAATGATGTTCTTTATTATATCCAAGAGAATTTTTGATGTTGAAATATGCAAAGGCTCAAGTTTCTCTCTAGCAACTTGAAAGAGTCATAATGAGGTCCTCTATTTTTTACATTTATACTTCCCTTCCAGGCATGTAATTTCATTTAAAAGGTGATATTGTTCTTCTAGATTTCCTGTGATATAATGAAATGCACAGTAATGATTTTCCCCTAAGAACAACTTTGAGTTTTCTGAGAGCTATGATTAGGACTTTGTAGCAAACTCTAAAGGCAGTGTTTGGGAATTTAGCACTCAAATGTGCTCAAAGCAAGATAAAAGAAAAGGTTCTAAATTAAAATGTGTGGATAAAAATTTATAATCTGTCACCAAATCAGTAGACATATAGTAGGCAGCAAACATAACTAAGTGAAGAGTCTCATTGCCAGGAGCTATTATAAGTAGTACTGAACTCTAGCTCAAACCTGTGGGAAGAATTACTTAGGTCACAAACACAAAAGGAAAAAGGGTGTAGGAGAGTGAGAAACTTAAGAAGAATAAAATATTAAAATAATAGTAACACTGACAATAATTTATGGAATATTTATTAAATGCAGCACTATGATATGATAAACATTTTATGTGCATTATTGCATTAAATTTTCACAATAACCTTAAGAAGTTGGGGTTGTTATTATAGCCTCTATACAAAGAAGATAAGACTTATTTTAAATAATTTCCTAATGCCAGATAGCTGGAAAATTGTGGAGCAGGTTCTCAAAATTAGGTTTGCTGACTTTTAGAGCTATGAAGAAATGTTTATATCAGTTGTTCTTACTTTAGAAGATCTGATCTTCCCTACAATTTTGTTCTTGTGTGTGGATCTTGACCATCTTCTGTTCTTGTCAGAATCACTCCTTTTGTTGAATCACAAATCCAAATGGCAAGGTAGCAAGGACAATTTTTAAGAAGCGCTTAGTTAGATCAGGAGGATTCAACTCATAATACCTACACTAACAAGCTGTGACTCTATAAATCATGTAATTTTTATTTGCTGCTTCTTGATTTAATCAGAAATTTTAATTAGTTTGGTAAAATTGGAATAATGTTAGTGCCTACTAGGCAGAGGTTTTGTCAGACTCTAATGAGACTGTGTGTGTGTGTGTGTGTGTGTGTGTGTGTGGTATGTGTGTCTGATATCACTTAATAACTACTCAGTTTATATTGTTTTTATTGAAATCCAATAGTGCGTATGATAGCATTCTCTAACAAGAGACTCCTGGCATATGATAAAGAAGTAAAACCTTTATCTCTTGCCTTCTTTGGCTCCTATGAGCAGATGTATGACTGTCATTCTAAAAATAAAATTCCATTGTGTTTTAATCATTGATGGACTAAGTAACTGAAGAGTTCTTTCTAAACTGGGACATGATTAACATCACCAAATAAGTAGCAAATACTCAAGCTACCCTTACAAGTAAAAGATTTATAAAGAAAGCCTTTCTTCAAATCAATCAAATATTTCATTTGCGTTTTTGGGAGTTCCTTCTCACCAGATAATACTAAGTCATTATTGTTCACTGTGATCTGAACCCTAGTGTATAAACATCCAAATTCAGAAAACATATATGTGGTTATGATCAGTCCAAGTTTATTTTAAAAAGGAGTCACAAAAGGGTTTCTTTAAATGTTTTAAATATTTTTTTCCTTTCTCTCCATCCCAGTGTTAATAAGAAGTATACATTAATTTAGATACATTATTTGTAAACTTTTTTGGTATTTGCATTCTGTGAAATGTTGTTTGAAATAAGGATAGATGATGTTCATGGAATTCTTACCAACCTAAGCTTTTTATAGTGATGAGTATATTTATTTCATAGACTTTATTTTCAAGACAGCTCTTTGAACTTGTTGATATTTTTATCCTTATGTTACAGATAAGGAAACTGAAGTACAGGAAACAGGTTATATAACCTTAGTAAGAGCACCCAGTAGCGAGGTGACTGAATTATGATTTAACCCTGGGCAGATTGGCTCCCAAGCCAGATGTTTCATTCTCAACTGTTTTTTCTAGAAAATCAGGTATGCCTATATTATACAACTGTCTAATTTTTTCCATATGGTCTTAAGGCACTCCCTGAAGTCCCATGATAAAAACTGCTACAAATAGTGAATAATTCTGCTTTCAGGTTTTTTTTTAAGTGTATTGTTAATACCAGGTTCCTGTTCATTCCAGGTATGCCATGGAACTTCTTTCTAAATGTTGCTTATACATATTTTAATTTGACATATTGGACTCCAGGATTAGCAATGATTATTTAGAACTCTGAATTTTCAGTGCAGCCAAATAAAGTTTTCTGAGCCTCCTCAAATGCCAACAGTGTGTGTGTGTGTGTGTGTGTGTGTGTGTGTGTGTGTGTTTGTGTTGGGGGCGGGGGGCCGGTGGAGGGGAGAAACACTGAATTCAGAACTTTTTAATGAGGTTTTCACTACTTGAAGAGATTGCTATGATAAATTTCTTTACATTATTTTTAGTTTGAATTTTTTAAGACTTTAGATGACTTAAAAAGTATTGTCCTTTTTTTAGGGATTACTTAGTCACACAGCTATTTTTGCTAGAGAGCAAAAATAATTTATGATTAAGGATTTATATGCATAGAAACCTAGAATACACAATGTAATCAATTATTGTCAGGCTGAGTTGAATTATATTCATGATTCTTTTTCTGTTAAAATTATGTTCCTTTATAATAGAATCTATTCCAATATCAATGTCGTTTTAAAAATTACTCTTAAGATATTTTTTCCTTTCTCTCCATCACAGTGTCAATAAGGAGTAGACACACTACTGTCTCTTCTAGAACACTTCAGTAGTCTTCAGTCTACAATTCATTCTCCACGATAAAAAATAAGTGATTTTCCCCCAAAAGATAAAATTGATGTCACTCACATAATTAAAACTCTCTATTTGCTTCTCACTGCAGTTAGAATAAAATACAGACTCTTGTTCTAATAAAACCTTACTGAGTCTTCAACTTATCTGCTTGCCATCTTTCCCCTTGGTCCATTTCACTGCAGTCACTCTGGTTCTCTTTCTGTGTCTGGGATACTTCAAATCATTTCCATTTCAGGTTCTTTACACCAGCGTCATTTTGAATTGTCATCTAGAATAATTTCTCCAAATCTTGCTATACACAAACTACTGAGATTCATATTTTGCCTGCTTGTCTGTGAAGTTTTTGTATCAAGTTAGATTTGTAAATTATGCTTATGATTTCCAAGCCAGCATAAACAGATTGGCTCAGGCAAATGAATAACTCTGTTGACAGCTTTTTCTTCTCAGTTTGGTTATGCAGGCCCCATCAGCCTAGAGTGAAAATTGCACTTTGTTCAAAAGTAGGAAAAAAAGTGTTATCAAAGGTGTTAAAATAAGGTTTTTTTCCCCTTTATTCTTGCGTCTCTCAGCTTGTGACAGTGTTTTTATTTGCTACTAAATAGAATCTTCAATTTCAAATTACTAGCATGAATTTTACTACTCATCTTTTCTAATGCCAATCTTAAGTCCAAATAAAAGAGCATTTAATTTGTATGCACAATCACCAAAATTACATGATTCATTTTTGTAACTTGTATATGAATGTATATTTTATTCTTACCAGAATAGTGGAATCTACAGAAAACTGACTCAACCTTTTAATTTTACTTCTTGATAGGTGCACATCTGTCAGCCCTCTCTAGCTTCGGCTTGTTAGAAAAGGACAAAAATGAAAAGTAAATATGTAATGCTCTTATTTCCCTTTCTTCTCATGTCCTTTCAGTATGAGTAGTTGGCTAATTCAGGAAACAGTGCAAATATAAAAGAATATGATAGAATTCCTTGTATGTTCACATTTCTAGGATTGTCACTGCCTCTTACCTGCTTGTGAAGCAAGTTCTGACTTGAATGGAAAACATGACCTCTCTGGGCTTTCAGTGCCTGTTTACTTAGATGTAAAACACTGATCTTACACTGGTTTTGAGCTCACAGAACTCATAAGGATTCACTGAAATGCTGTATTCAAGAGGCACTGGGAACAATATTAGAATAGCAGGGAAGAGTGGACACACATCACATTTATCTTCTGTTTATATGTGTGCTCCATTGTTCCTTCAGCCTTTACTTCAAAGTACAAGTTAAAAGATAAAATCATTAAGATTTTAAAGACTATCAGAGAGCATTAACCAGGTATATGATTTTCTTTTGGTCAGGATTGTACCTGTGTTAACCTCCCTGAATTGACCCATCTTTTGCTTAATGTGTATCTATGGGGAAGCTTAAATACTGTAAACCTTCTGACTTAATATCTTTTGGGCAATTTCCCTAGATTTCTGGAATGCCTCTGCTCAGGATATTAATTTATTAAAGTTTTCTCAGATGGTCCTTAGTTATAATGTAGGCCTAGCAAAAGTGGTTGAATTTAAATTTAGCAAATCAAGGCATTTTGAGAAATGAGGTTAGACTATATGGTCTCCACAAAAACCAAAAACTTTCTTATCTAAAAAATAATGATTTAACCATGTTTTGGCAAAAACTGAAACAATAGAATTATTTCAACTAAAATAATGAACTGTATAACTTAGAAGTTTTTCAAAAATTTAGAATTTTCTGTAATTTTTTATATTTAGAAAAATACATAGAACATTGCACAGTTACAAAAGATAACTTAGTTACAACTTCCTCAATCATAATGTGAGCAGTTGAAATCTATAAGAGTATGGCATCCATCCCTGCTTATGATTTGCTTCAGTCAATAAAGTATCATCTTATTTCATTGTAATATTCTGCAGTATATTAAGTATCTGGCAAATACATATAGGTTTTTAGTTAAAAGGGGGATTGAGTATCAAGGTTTATGTATTGGACTACACTATAAGCATATTGTTTATTAGAATATATTATTAGAATGCATTAGATCACCATATTACCTGTGAACAGTCACCATAATCCTTTATCCTCATCCCTCCCTATCTCCACTCCCTTGCTATGTACTTCAGCTTGCTAGTTGTTAGTTTGCTAGTTTTTACTTTTTCTTGGCCCTTTGTTTGGTTTCTCAGTATCCCACATTTAAATGAGACCATGAGTATCTCTTTGCTTCTGACTAACTTTGACTAACATAATTTCCTCTAACTCCATCCATGTTGCTGCAATTGACAAGAATTTCTTTTTTGATTGCTGAGTAGTAGTCCATTGTGTAAATACACCACAAATTTTTATCCATTCATTTGTTTTGAAGCATTTGGTTTCTTTCCATATCCTGGTTATTGTAAATAGTGCTGCAGTCAACAAAGTAGTGCAGGTTTACTTTCAAATTAGTGTTTTGTATCCTTTGGATAGATTCCAGGAATGGAATGGCTGGATCAAGTGGTAGCTCCATTTTTGTTAGTTTGAGGGCCCTCCATACAGTTTCCCATAGTGGTTGAAGTCCTCAATAAATGTTGATTGAATATCCATCCAAGTCAGAAAGCAAAGCTTGGATATTATTAGGTCTGGTACTATCCTTTTAAACATGTATGCTATCTGCGGTGATAGGGACATACGTTCCTAAACCTGTTTTTTTGCCTTAGTAGTTCTCAAATTTGGTTGTACAAACTGCTCACTGAATCCTTAAAAAAATTTTATCAGGGCCATTTAAGTGAAATGACATCCTATGATTTATGATTAATAGCAACCCCCAGCTGTAACCATAATCCCATTAACATCCCCAGAATTGAACTCTACTCTCAAAATGGTCTTTATCCTTCCTTCTGTGAAGCATGTGTGAAAACTTTCCAAATAAACTTAAGAGTTCTAATTGGTTTTATTAACAATATTAGTTGAACTGTTCTACATTTTGTGGAAAGGATCAGTGAGATTTCACACAAAATGTAAAGTTTGTATAGTCAGAAAGAGGATAGGGAGGAAATGAAGATTATTTTCTTGTTGCTATTGTTTTGTTTTTAGTCTTTCCCGCCTCCAATCCTGAAAGATTGTTTCAGGCAGGGCTGTTTTCCCTTTACAGAAAACAGGTTACCTGCTATTGTTTATCTGCATTGGTCAGATTGCATTCCTGGGAGGGGTTGAAACTATAATTAAAAGAGATATTAAGTTAGATACTAAATCTTGAGTTGTACTTGTGGGACTTGGTTTTGAACTTGGTAGACTTAAAAAGAGTGACTCCATTTTGGACCTGTTGTTCCCTTTCTAACACATTTTTTCAATACACTTTCTTGATTTTTCCATCTTAGGAATTCTCTGTTGGCTTAGTTCTCTGAAAAGGAAGACTTGGCTCTCTCACACTCAAATTACTCAAGACTTTCCTTTACCTAGTCCTACAATGTTGAAGGAATCACAATATTGTAATTTCAGTGCTTATGAAATCAGGCCCAAATGGGGCATAAGCCTCCAACCAACCCAAAGGAAAAAAGGCAGGACTTTTAAAGTATGGCTTCTGCCACCCAGGTTCCCTCAGGTTTGTACCACCCACATGTAGCTGCTGTTAGTCAAATGCAATTTAACACAGGGTTTTATTTACAAAGAAAATTAACAGGGAAATAAAAAAGTCCTTAAAGCCACAAGAGGCCAGTTATCTTACTCCAGTCACCATTTTTAGTCCTAAAGGTCCCAAAGACCTTTGTCCATGATGGTGCCCCTTTGCCCCTCCAAATCTGAGGCAGGTACTCTGTAAAGTCCAGTCTTTCTCCTGCAACTTCTCTTTGCTTCTTCTCTCTTCAGCATTCCGAGCTGCTCTGCTTCTCCATGCTTCTTCAAACTTCTTCAACAAATGCTGATGCAAAAATCAGCTTTCAAATCCCTGGCTATCTCCAGGTACCAACTTTCCATGCCACCTTGCTGTGGTGCCACATTTTCCATACCCACCACTCTTCTACTGGCCACCATAGCACCTTGCCACCATCAGCTCACTCTTCTAGGGGACTTCTGCCCAACCTGGTCACTCAGGCTACTCTTTACCCTGCCCACCATTCTTATGTCTCGCCTCTCCCCAAGACTCCCTTCTCCACTATCTGCTCCTTTCCTTTTTATCTCCTTTTTTTCTCCTAAAAGCCAAAGGCTCCAATTTCTAAACACACTTTTGGTGATACATTTTCTCTTCCCTACCCAGGATTTGCAACAAAGTACCCTTATCCTGTTTAGGCCTCCCCGTTTTTCAGACACAGCTAATGGCATCAATGCCTATATTTTAATACTGCCCATAGTGGGGTCTCAGCTTCACTTAGAGTAGAATGATGATATTATTCTATTTTTTTAAACTCAAGTTAAATGTATACTGTGATTACAGTTTTTTATATGTAAAGTTTCTTTTTAAAAATACATATTTTTGGTATGGGTAATTGCTTGATTTTCATTTGCTTCTTTATTTGCATCTTTAATTTGTATCATAATGTTAATACATTTTTTTTACCTAGTGAATTATATCAACTAATATATAGATACATCTATATTTTTTCTAGAAGTTATCAGTTTTGCAGATTTTTATTCATCTACCTCAATATGTACAGACTGCTTTTTTAGGTTTACCATACAATTGATGGTGAAATTCCCTTCACTATCATCCTTTATTTTCCACAGTGCTCACTCATTCTTGTCTTCATCTCTTTTTAAATTCTTTCTAATGAAAGGCATTATACTTTCTTGAGAAAAGGGCTCATGGGAACACATTTTGAAATCTTGCATGACTGACAATATCTTTACTCCACTTTTAGATATGATAAATTGGTTGTTTTATAGGAATTTCCAGGTTGTAAACAATTTCCTTTTGTTTACAACGTGAAGATATTGCTCTGTTATCATCTAGCTTATAGCATCATTGTTGAAAAGCCCAGTGCAATTTTCTCTTGTCTTGCCTGAACTTTTGTGTGTGATCTAGGGAATTTTCTTTACCTCTGTTATTCCATCATTTCAAGTTTAAATACCTTTTAGTGAGTCTTTTTCATTTCTTTTTGTAGGCATCTAGGTCTGCTTCAGTATGAAAAAACAATTCTTTCAGTTTTGGGGAAAAATAATTCCACCTCTTCTCCACCCCTCTATTTCTGTTTTTGGAACGCTTGCTAACATAGTTATTTAATCTCCTGGATTAATGGTAGATTTTCTCTTCTATTTTCAACCAATTCATGTCTTTGTTCTACTTTTGAAATTTCTCAACTTCATTTTATCATGCTACTGGATTCTAAAGTTTATTTTTAAATTTCTAAAAGTTTTGTTCCCTTTTGTTTCTTAAAAATATCATCCTGCTTTTATTCATGAATCTTCTCTGAAATATCCTTTAGAATATGCTCATAGCTCTGAAATTTTCTTTTGTTCTTTGCATAGGTTTTGTCCTGCCTTCCCATTTTTTTCCTCTTTTAGTGTCTGATTTTCATGGCTATGCATTTTTTCAAAGTGTGGTGATCCCCAGATGTCTGTTCATATTTAAGAGTGATAGAAACTACCTTCATGACCACAATCTGTAGGTTTGCAGATTGTATTTTTATGTGTTTAGACAAGGGGTCATATTCTCTACCCTCTCTCAGTTTCCTGAGAAAAGAATTTTCTCAGTCTTTCTGAAGGATACAGGCCTGAAGATTGTCATGGGAACTGAGTGGGAGAGGAAGATTTATAATACAGTATGTAGGCCTTCACTTATTCCCTTCGCCCCAATGTGCATAAAGGCCTGTCACCTCTTTACTTAGTTATCTTAAAGATCAGTGTTTCTTAGTTCACATCTTACTGTCTCTGGATTGGAGTGGAAAGCAGTGTTTGTTACTTTGATGGTTGAAAAAGTGATCTGAAGGTCTGTCTATACCTTTTATAGACTTATATAAATGAACCATTTCTGTTTTCAGTCTCTCTAATCACCCATGTCCTCAGAGATCCCTGGGCCTTTAGAATCCTGGATATCTGTATCTGTATTTGTTATGTCAAGTAGTTTGCAGAAGGGGCAGAGGTTAAGTACCTGTGTACAATCTGTGAGCATGAAACTAAGGAATACCCAGAGCCCACTAATTGTCAAGGGGAGCACCTTCTGAGGGTTGCACCTGTATCACCTGTATGCGCAAAGGCAAATAAAACATACTCTTAATATGAAAGATGAGAGGAGAGAGAAGAGAGAGAAGAGAGAGAGGAAAGGAGAGAGAGAGAGGGAGGGAGAGGGAGATAGAGAAAAAGGGAGGGAAGGGAAGGGAGGGAGGGAGGGGGAGGGAGAGATGCATTTTGCAAAGCTACAACTTTGTGCACCTGTAGCACCTGTACACACAAAGGCAAATAAAACATACTCTTAATGTAAAAGATGAGAGAGGAGAGAGACAGAGAGACAGAGAGAGACAGAGAGACAGAGAGAGACAGAGAGACAGAGAGAGACAGACAGAGAAATGCATTTTGCAAAGCTACAATTTGGAAAGCCAAAAAAAATATTCTTAAAGACAATGGGCCAATCATCAACTAAGGAGTAGAAAGGAACTCTAGTGACCAGAGGGGGGATCAGGGGAAGGGGAGGAGGGTGGAGGGAGAGGACATGCGTATGAACATGAGCTATGTAAGCAAACAATAAGAAAAATAAAAATAAATTAGTAATAAATAAAAATATTCTTAAAGAAAAAAATTCATAAAACTGTTACTTTGGGAGTAATTTTCAAGAGAAAAAATTTCAAACAAGAACTTAATCTTCATAGAAAGCAGACACTGCAGTTTATAAAGTTAGGTATGATTGCCATATTGTACATCTCATAACTACCTCACTAATTCGATTTTGGAGTGATTTATGCAAGTGGCTAAGAATGAACTGTGGATTAGAAAGGAAGTTACAGTCAGAGATTTGTCAGAAAGGAGGAAGAGTAGAGATATAGATTAAGAAAAATTGGAGGGACAGATATGGTAACTAAGATGGTTAAGGGCAGGGTGAGGGGCACCCTAGGTCCCCCAAACCCACCTGCTCTAAATAGGTTCTGCTACCTGCCACATCAAGAGAGACCATATTCTACTGAACATGGGTAAGCTTTTTAACAGAAAAAAAGTTAAGTACAATTAGTGTGCAATAAATAAAATAAAGAGTAGATATAATAGTTACCTTGTGGTACACCCAAAGGTTACCCATGCCTTTGTGGGTAAATACTCAGCCAAATGGGGTTGGACAAAAAGAAGGGCTTCTGAAGCCCCAAAATTTGCCTCAAGTCTAAGGCACCTTGTGGTGGGGACCCACAAGAAAAGGGCAGACGTGTCCAGACACATCTAGAAGAAAAAGAGCAAAATCAAAATCAAGGTAAAGGCCGACATTGTTAACCTCCTCAGGAGGTCTCATCTGAATGTGTTTCAAGTGCCTCCTTTTATGTGCCCCAGGTTCCTGGCACCAGTCCAAGGCCAGAAAGCAAGAACAGCTTCTTCACATGTCTCTCTGTTGCAAGTGCCTCCACCAGGTCTCCTTCTTGGTCTCCTTAGTACCCAGATTCTTCAGTCCTGCTCAGTCTTTTCTAGCTTTATCTCCATGTTCAGGTGGGGTAGGGAACCTGAAACCTCTTTCACTGGGATTACTCTGTTAGAGTAACTGATTTCTCTCTTAAGTCTGAGAAATTATTAAGTCTGAGAAACAGGAGGGGAGAGGTGTACAGTAGAGTGGTATAAAGTCAGGGGGAAGGAGAAGCTTTCAAAATAATTTTTTACTTATAGCCTATGGTTTGATGTCAACTTTAATTGTATTAATTTGTTCTGGTAAAGCTGGTACTTGGGAAAATGAAATATATATTAAACACTTATACTAAATATATACTAAACACACTAAAGCTAAGGCAGTACTGTGACATTTCAAAAGTAGTGGTAGTATCTGGTATAGATTTAAATTTTAGTGATAGAAGATAAATCTCTTAAATCCTACACTAACAATTTCAACTGATTATATATATATATATATATATATATATATATATATATATATATATATATATATATATATATATATATATACTATTCCTTTAGGCTCTGGCGGGGTGACGGGTAGTTTATGAAGTCCATAGATCATCTGGACAGGAAATTATTTTCCTATGTTTTTCTTACATTTACAAAATATAAGAAGAGGTGCACAGTATATTTGAAACTAGGTGAAAGAAAGTGGTCAGTATGTTGCAAAGCAAAGTAATAATTATAAGAGGAAAAATTTCAAAACTGGATTTGCTGTAATTGTGTTTTCAGTTTCCAAAATACAGCATATATTTTTGTCACATTCATTTACTCTAAGTGCATTCAATTAAAAATTGAATTTCTTAGCACAATGCTTGGCATTTGGCAAGCAGTTTTTAAGTTTCTGGAATGAGAATTGAATTAAACGTTGAAGTACTAGAAAAATCCTTATTATTTTCAGAGATTTGGATTCCTTGGAACACACGTATGTAAAACAGCTCTATTTCCCCTATAATACCTAATTTAAGGTACTTTCTAAAAATAGATAGGAATTAAGTTAGCAATCACACCTCTGTGGATTTAATTTTCTTTGTATTAAATTAAAAAATTAAATCCTAAGTTTCTTGGGAAAGACAGTCAATAAAGCAATCTCCACAGTTGTATTTTGACTTTGTGCACTTAAATGCACATTCTTTGATTTGATTTATACTGAGTTAACACATATAACATATATTTAATATTCACAGAAAATTTCTACATTAAATTTATTTACATAAGACTGCTTTTTGCAGTTAAGAGGGATCATAAAATATGTACCATGCACCAAATATACTTTACTGTCCTTCCTTCCAATTCCAGAGAGGTAGCGGAGAAATAAAACACCTTTACTATGAAATAAAGATTAAAACAAAATGTGATGCATATCACCGCCAATCAGGAAAATGATTGCAAAACAGAAGGCACATCCATTTATACAGCCAAGCAGACAGACCTGTAACATGCTTTCAAAACAAACAATATTTAGCCCTGAACTAAAAACTTGATAACACCATTTGCACACATAAATATTTTAATTTTCTTGACTAGCTTTATCAAGAATAACAGAAGAATATTGACAGGAGATAAGTTTTGCAACTTGGAGCAATTTGTCTACCCAGCTAGGTAGACAACTTTTCCAAACAAACTGGGTGACAGGCTTGCTAACTGCCTTGATATAATTTGCCTCCTGAGTCAGCTCCCAGATCCTTGATTTGGACTTAAAGCTGACAAAACTCTAGCTGACAAAAGGCCTATGTACCCCTCAAAAGGATATACATTTCAAAGAGATGAGAACATACTTTACAAGTTTTCTAAGGAAACTGCAGGAAGAGAAAGAAATTCCCTTATTTCTAACAGGAAGAATTATTACTTAAAAATCATGTATGTCTTCAGATTTGTTTTGGTCTAACTTGGAAACAGCAGACAAGAAATGTCCAACTTATAATTTGTTATTTAAAAAAATACGGAGAGCCGTTCACGGTGGTCTAATAAATAACCGTCTAGGCAAGAAAAAAAATCACTTCTCTGGCTCACATAATTCAAGTTTTTGAAGGGTAGGGTGGAGATAGGGTTGACAGATTTTTGCTGCAGGCAAAGCAATGTGGTTCAATCAAACTACATTATATAAAGCCTTAAAAATGTTGCCACAGGAACACACCCTGGGATATAGACTGATAGTACCTATCATCATGTCACAGATCACCTATGTCATGATCACATGATCACAGATCAGTCTAGTTCCCATTACTCAGATTTTCACTAAATTCTCTTGGTGAAGGATTCCGAAACCCAGCTGTCACTGGAAAAAGCCAGTTTGGGTTCTTCAACACATTATAAAGTAGAGATAAAGACTACAACAGGGGAGGTCTCCGCTCAGGGGATGTTTGTACACCTTTTCCCAGGACCCGTCGAAGCAGGTGCCGCAGCACCGAGCGTCTAACCTGTCTTTTTAAATTTTTCCAGTCTCAGGCACTTGGAACACTGGCATAAAGGGACAGTTTTTTTGTTTTATTTTTTTTCTTGAAGGCACTCGAAATCCTTTGCAGAAGCTGAAAACCATTCTGAAGAAAACATAGCTGTCCTAGACATAGGGAAGATGTTGCACTGTCCAGGAAAAAGCGCCAGATTCTCAGAGAGTAAAGAGTGCGTATTCAGGGTCGCGGGACCCGCGGCCCCAGCGCTCCCCCGCGGTCCTACATCCCGGACCGCCCAGCATCCCTCGGGCACAACTTCACATTTCAATCACGCCTCCGCCCCCACCCTCCGAATTCCTTTCCGGCGGCCGACTCGCCGGGTCGCGGCTCCACAGGCGGCTCCGGCTTATCACCCCGGGCCCGGCACTTCCCGGCCGCGGCCAGGCCAGTCTCCCTAAGTTTCCTGTGACGCCGCCGTCCGCCTCCGGCCCCATCCCGCCCGCACTCCCGTCCCAGCCGCCGCGCACTCCGGCTGGAGAAGAGGCGCTTCCAGCAGCGAGGACACCGCGCGAACCGGAGAACTTCACTACGCGCCCGGAGGGCGGCGGCGGCCGCTGCCGCTCCTCGCCGCTCGGCGTCCGCGCGACCACCCCGCCCCCCAGCACCGCACCCCACGGCCCACCCTGCCGACCCCGGGCCAGCCGGCCGCGCCTCGCCTCCTGGGAGGAGGTGGAGGAGGGGTGGGGGACCGCTGCAGCGCCCGCCTTCCGCTCGTCCCCATTGGCTGGAGCCGCGAGGGTGCCCGGAGACCGGAGTGCAGCGGCATTGGCCGCAGAGGCTCGTGGCAGCGGCGCCGATTGGCTGCGGCGGCTCCGTCACGCGGACGGGGACTGCCTCCAGTGTCTGAGGGGCTCCTGCTTGTCAGGTTCTAGGTAGGTGCATTTCACGCTGCCGGCGGCAGGCGCTGTTGCCCGGGGCAACACCGGGGGTGGGGGTGGGGGAGAGAGGAGGGAAGGCGAGCAGAGGACGGGGGCAACACTCTTAGTACGCAGGGGGGCGCCTGGGAATCAGCCCTGGCGGCGGCTGCGCCGAGGGTGCTCCTCCTCCCTCAGCCACCCCCTCGCCCGCCCCGGGCTTCGGGTCTCCCGCCCACCCTCCGCCCGCGGCGTAGCATTCCAAGTTGGGGCTCCCCCGGGCTCCGTGCCCAGCCCCTCGAGGCCCGTCCCTCTTCCCACCCGGGGGCTGGAAGCTGAGGGGGCGGGTGCCGGCGCGAAAGGGCTGAGGCTGCCACAACGGCCCCGCCCAGTCGCCGGGGACTGCGGGGTGTGGGCGGTCTAGGGGGGCTTGTGGGCACCGCCCAGCACGCCATCACCCCCTTTTCTCCGCGTGTCCGCTCCCGGCGAGGCCCTCCAGCTGGGGCCGTCACCCCATTCCTTAGGTGTTCCCCTCATGCAGTCTTTGCTCTGGGGCCCTGTAACCTCTTGATTCCGGCGGTTCGCCCCCCCAGCTCTTTCCTCGGGTGGTGCCGGCTTCCTCACCTACTTCGTTTAGCCCCCCACTTTCCATCCCTGCTCCTGTTTGGATTGAGGTGACTCTCGAGAGCCTAGTCGGAGACTGTTAAACGTGAAGCTGCTGTAGCAGGGTAGTTTCTACTCTCGGTTTGTCGTTTAGGGCAGGGAAGTTGTTTGGGGTCCTGTTTGGGTCGGTTTTCTACCCCAGTAGAGTCTCTTAGGGTTAACTTTCTAAAACAAGCTAAAAGGATTCATGGTAGAAGGACCCAGATGGTTCTTGAACAGGTTATGGGGCCCGTCTTACGCAGTTGTTGCTTTTCACTTTTTGTGTTTGTTTGTGGTTTTGATACCTACGTTATGCAGCTCCACATCTAACATTAAGACTGGTACTCTTCATGCTCATTGCTTCTAGTTAAACCTTCAGTTCATAGGAAGTTGAATATAATATGTGGAGAAAGGGAAAAACGTACCTTTCGTGTGATGTATGTCGAAGTGACTGGGAAATTTACTCTTAAGTATATGCAACTTCTTAACACTTTGATGTAAACCACTGTAAACAGGCATACCGTTTTTCTCTTTCTTCAGATATTTTAAGATAATAAATTTCAGTCATTGTGTATAAAAGGGTAATGGAAAAGCAAGAGCAGGTCATAAAAGGCTTGTAAATAACGTCCAACCTACGCAGCTGGAATAGAATTAAGACGTTCTGGCAAGATATAATTATTTCACTAGTGCGGATTTGACGGATTTGAAGTGCCTGTGAATCTATAGATTCACAGTAGAAAGAAAGACATCTGTAGAAAGACATTTGTGGAGAGCTACTCATTTTGTCAGTGCACAGGAAGGCTGAGTGTGTCTTGTAATCAGGAAATCTTTTCTGCTCCTGGTACTGTGCCTGGAGGATAGGGCAATAAGGAGAATACAATGTATTTGAAATGCTCACTTAGAACCCTTTTCTCTTTTTTTCTCCCATGAAAGACCTTTGGCACAAATCTGTTTTCTTCACTGATGGCTGGTAGCATTAAATGTCATGAAAATATATTTAGGGTCCAGTTAATGCAGCTTCTGAACTACTTCAAAGGTTGATGTCAATCACCTGGAAGATCTCCAGCTGTTATGTAGCTATAAATCTGGTGTGTGAACATTTCAAATTTGTCATTTGTCTTCATTTCAGTATTTACAATGAAAAAATTTCAAAAAATGCAAGAAGGGAATTGTACAGTGAATACCACCACCTACAAGGCAATGGCATTTTCAAGAAAATGATTGCACAGTAAATTTTAAGAAAAGGGAAACTAAAACGATCAGTTTGAAAATCACCATAATTATATATCTTACCAAAATATTATAAGGTGCCTATTTCTGTTTGTAGATGGAAATAGTATTTATAAAACACCAGTAATTCCTTGAGAATGTTATAAAGCAATCTTTATAAAAGTAAGAAATCATTATCTTTGTATATGAAGACCCAGATGAGTCAATCACATTTTGATAATCAGAAAAAAATAGATCTAGTCAACGTGATAAGAATTTTGTTTTCAAACTCTACTGCTTTCTTAGTAGATCATAGTTTTGTATTTAATTTTGAAGAGAGGTTCAAGGAACTATCACTTATGCAGTAGTTTGGTGACAAACCTAATAACTTAGATCAATCTTACATAGATGTTTTGGAATAAGAATGTATTTTTGTAATGGGAAATGAAATCTTACAAATGTGAGCATTTCTAGTATTAGGGTTTCATGGAAGATGATACAGTTTACATAGAGATTTAAAGTAGTATTATGATAGGTCTTAAAACCATCTTGGATGTTCTCTTATAATGTTTCAGTTTATAATAAAACAAGAGTATAAATGTAAATATATATATATAAATTTATATTTATAAAATTTCCATACTTAGAAAGTTCCTGCACTTTAAGTATTTGGATACTGCTTTTTAGTCCTAGCGTACACTCAATCTGTTTATCATACTTAGCACATTCATATAAGTAATTTCCTAGATATTAAAACTAATAACAGTATTTCAGAATTTATAGAACTTCAGATTGCCTGATTTTCTTTATCTCACTTGATTTTGTTGTGTATATGTAAGGTAACATACACATCATTGACATGTTAAAGGGAACAAGCTGGTCATACTTATTGAACTTTAGCAAGAATAAGGTGATTTGTACATATTTTTAATCAGCACTAGGTGTTTTTCTTTTTTATATTCCCTCCCTTTCCTTTCCTTCCTTGTCTATTTTTTAACTTTTATTATAAAAGTTAATGGCATTAAAACGAAGTAAAACTACTGTAGAGTAAAAAAGTCAGCAATAATTCCTTGACAGCTAAGATTATAGAGAATAGTTTTGGAGAACAATATTTTGTTAATGCTCTACCAGTCATTAAAATTGTATGGTCTTCATAGCTGTGTGACTACATTTGCATATAAATTTGTTGGAGGCCCTGAACTTCAGACTTATTTACTTTACATTAGAAAAGGGAAAATTGGAAGTGCATACAGGACAGATTACAGTTAACAAAGGAAGCAGACCCAAGTAATTCTCTTTCTTGTATTTATAAGTATAAATATAACCTATTTATTGTGTGAAATTGCTCTATGACTGTCAAAATATGGGGCCTCAGAAAGTTTTTTTTTTAAATTCAAATAATCTACGTAAGGTGAAGTCTAACTTAGTGTCTTTTCCTTTTTTTTTTTTTTTTTTTTTGAGACTAATTCTGTCTATTTTTGCCTGTGGAACCCCAGGCTCACGTTGCCCGGGGTACCACAGACTCAAGCAATCCCAGCCTCATCTTTCCAGGTAGCTAGGATTACAGGTACGCGCCACCATGCCCAGCTATATATATTTTTGGAACTAGGTCTCTCTACGTGCCCCCGGTGGTACTTGAACTGCAATCTCTGACCCTGGCCGTGGCTTGCTACGCTGCGGCTTACAGGCATGCGCCACCATGCCTGGCTAACCTAGTGTCTTTCTATGAAAAATTTCACATCTTTCCCATTTTAGGAATATTACATACTCTTAATTGTGAATAAAGTGTTATATATGTCTTGAATTTATTTCTCAAATGCTTGTATATACTTATCAAATTATGACTAATCTTTGGTCTTTGTATCATTACACTTCATACATTTCATTTGACTCCTCCTTTTGAGGGTGTCAATTAAAATTATAAAAATTTAAATGTAGGTGTTTCTAGCTCACATGGTATAGTGAAAGAAAATTAGTTTATTTTGGAGACATATAATCTGAATTTGTGTTAGATATCAGGATTTTCTTCTCTTGGGTCTTGGACAAATTAATTTCCTTGAATTATAGTTTCTTTCTATGGTAAACATGGGGTTGATAAAATTGCTCCTAAGATTGTTAGATAGAAGAAATGAGACAGTCTAGGTTAAATGCCTAATTTAGTAAGTACTCAACTTCCATATGCAGTTTGTTAGGTGGTAACTTTTGTTTCACCTCTTTTAGTATTACCATTTTTGTTTTATTAGCCTAAAAGTCCCTACATTTTAAATTTAGGAAATTAGAAAATATATACTGTTTACTTAAGTGTGTACACTGTACAAAGCAAGCGATTAGAAATAGCTCAAATTAACTGTTATTTTATAGTTATATTATTGTCTCAAATTAACTGTTATTTTATAGTTATATTATTGTCTCAAAATGGATAAATCACAAATTTATTTTAAATGCTTTAAACTTTAAAATATCTCCGGTTTATCTGAATTCCTGGACATTTTTGTTTCACCTTAGATTATCATCTCTTCTTGGACAGTTTCCTTAAATTTCTTTTATTAAAACCACAAATATTTGCTTAAATAAAGAAAATCTAAATGTTACTTCATTAAATCTCTAGTGTTCCCACTGAAGTATAATCTGTTCAAGACTTTGTCAATTAAAACATACAGTTGAAGGTTTTATAATTTTCCTCCTACTGTTGTATATATTTTCAACATAATGTTTTGTTATTATCCATATTTCTGTGTCTTCAATAAGTATAGGATTCTAATTCTAAAAGGGTACATATACCTGTTTAAATGTGCATAGTTATTGGGGGTGTCATGAGGCAAACCGTGAATTCAGTGAAGAACTGGAAATTGAGGTATATAGTATGTGTGATCTCATTCAGCAGTAAAACAGTCATTTTTTTGGATCTAAGTCTAGTTGTCAATATTTTTTCCCATGCGAGATGTTTATGTTTGAATATATCCTAATGCATAATTTCCTTGCATGCCTTCTGTAATTCCATCACATCCTCTCCCACTCATGGAAGCTTATGAGAATGCAAGTGATTGTGAATTATATCATTATGGGAATGAACTTAAGTCTACTCTGATTTGTTAAGGAAAGTGAACATTAAAAAATGTGTATAAAATAAAGCATGATAAAGTACTCAAAAGGAAAAAAAAAGTGTATAAATGTTGTTAATAACAAATAATTGGGACGCATCTTTTAGTATTATTCTTAAGGGCAAAGTTACTTCTACACATTACTGAAATGAATGCTTCTCTACTTTTTCTCATCAGCCTTGTAATGCTACAAAAGAGTACTATACAAATAATGAAGAGTCAAATTTAAAAGTCAGAATTACTAATAATGAACATATAAACTTATTTGAGAAACATCACCATGATCTTTATTTTAAAAAGTACTAATTATGTAGAAAAACTAAAATTAGTCTTTTAGTATAAATTATTTTATTTGCAGGGAAATAATTTCCATAGCAGGACAAACTTTAGGAGAAGGGGAAATACCTAATACTGGAATATTTATAGTTTAGTCATTTCACAAATAAAAATGCTCTCTTACTTTAGTTGAGTCAGAAATGACTTTGAAATTACATTGCTGTGAGTGAGATTGCCTTCCAGTAGCTCATCCTACTTTGATGTAGTATTTATAATATATGGCTAGAAGTGAAGATTTTGCACCCTTGACATTATTAAGTGGTATTTCTCTGAACCTTTGAATCGAAGCTATAACTATTTTTATAAAATACAGTCAGATTTAATTGAAGAAATTGAATCATCCTTTTAGACCCTTAACAGTTCTGTAAATGAGACTAGTAAAGTTTTTGGGCAGTCTTTGGCTTCTAAAGTGAATTTGGGTGTTTTTGTAGTGTATCAGTAGTATACACAGAAAGGTTCTTTTCTTTGTCTGCATCAACCAGTTTGAGTCTTCTTCCCCATCTCCTTCTATCAACTTTATTCATTAGTATCTAGTAGTTTTTATAAGTATTGTATTTTGTTAATTGTCTACTGATGCCAGTGTCTAATATTTGTCTTCATCATTCTGATATGCTTTACTGCACACAGTTCCCTGTA
>PVHY01018461.1:0-29193 GCA_004024945.1 Uropsilus gracilis
AAAAAAAGATATCTTAAAGTATTATGATGCACTTACCAAAACTAAAAAATACTGGCATATTTACATAACTAAATTTAAAACTTTATTTACTCTTCACTTGTTCTTATATCACCTGAGGATCCCATGTAGAAAACCCTACCAGACTTACTTGTCTCATGTCCTTAGACTTCTCTGCTCAGTAAGACTTCTCAAAGTCTTTTCTTGTATTTTCATTGCCTTACCAGTTTTGAGGAATATTGATTAAGAATTTTGTGTTATATACTTCTATTTGATTTAATCAAATCTATTTCTTATGGATTGATTGGATTATGGTCTTTATTTTAGAAGAATCTTATAGAGATCATGTGTCCTTACCACATGATAGCAAAGGTTATATATATCCACATGATTTACTGGGAGTGATTTTAACCTTGATCACTTAATTATGGTGGTGTCTGCAAAGTTTTTGCACTTAGATGGTTTCTACATTTTTCTTGCCATTCTTTATTCCTTGGAAGCTGGTCAGTAAGCCCTATCCACACTCATCTTTTCCCATCTTTAACATTACCCTAAAGTAAGGTTCATTTTGATCTCTAAAAAATACAGATTTATCACCAAAAAATTAGAAAGAAAGATATATTTGAAGAGAAACTATACTAAAAATTTTAAACATGGGATATAATACAGATGCTTATTCAAAATATATTGAACATTTTTTGGTGTCATTTTATTAGATAGGCAATGAAAGTAATTCAAACTTATTTTCATAAAATAAGTACAGTAAATTTTCCCCATTTACTTTCAGAATTATTTTGGAATCTGATGATTGAGTGTTTTAAGAAGTATTCTTAAATAAACTTCTAGAAAAAGGGTTTAGAAAAATATTCAGCTAAGCCAGAATTTAAAATTTAGTTTTGATTTAATAAAAATTCCATAATTGTACTTTTTTCCTAAGTGCAATTTTTGTTTGTGTTAAATGATTCAGCAAACATCAAGGTGTGGAAAATACTGTTAGTAGTGGTGTGAAGACAATTGGAAGACAAATAATATAAATTTAAAGATAATGCATTCTAATTTACCGTAGAAATATATATGTAATATGTATATGAAATACTTTGACTGGTTTGTTTCACTATACTCAAGTTGCCTTTAATTTTGAGTAATTTGATACTGTCATTGAATGCAATGTTCACTTATGATGTTTTTTTTTCTTTAATTACCTTGATCTTTTTGATTTTTCAAAAGGCTGCATAATTTCAAATTGAATCTTATATAAAGAGACTTGGTCTCAAAGATTCCTAGCAAAAAGTTGTTTCTCTCTTAAGTTGGAGGAAAACTTCTCATTTCTTGGTTTTTGGCAACACATGTTGAAATGTGTATTCGTAGCTTCATTTTCACTTAATAACTAGAACCCATGAGATTAAATTTCAGAATTAATTCTTGGATAATTGTTTAAAACTTGTTATTAAGATTTGTTAGCAATATTGAAATAAAAATTATTTCAATTGAAATGATTTATGAGGAACTAATTAAAATTACTGAGTGAAATAAATTTAGAAAAAATATTAGTTTTAACACGATTAAGAACATGATGGCTTATAACTTTTATGTTTCTGTACAGTCTTCCTGCTGTCTTTTTTCTCATACTTATTCCTTAGATACAAAGGGAAGAATTACATTTCTTCTGAATGATACATTGTATAAGCACTACTTCAGTTATATGTAGAAGTATTCTTTGTTTTAGAAACAGTGTAATCAGCCAATATTTTGTGATTTACCCAGTGAATTTTTCCATATGTAGGTAACATGAAAAATATTAAGCTTCTGATGTAAAAAAATTATTGAGATAGAGTGGGATTTATATACTTATAGCTAAATATCATTAAAATAGTTAATTTTTTTCTTTTTAAAATTTTTGTATTTTATTGTTTAATTGATTGTATATAGATATATATATATATTACATCACTATCTACCCCAAAGTTCTCCTACCACCTTGTCACCCATGACCCATCGTAATCTCTTGTGCCCATCCAACCCCCAATTTTACCCTCTTGTTCTATGGTTCAGTTCTGTTGACAGCTTTAAATTTTCTGTTTGTTTGTTAGTTTCCCTATATCCTTCATATAAGTGAGATCACCCACTATTTCTCTTTTTCTTTCTGGCTTATTTCCACTAACATGATTCCTTCTAGTGCCATCCAAGTTGCTGCAAATGACATAAGTTTATGTTTTTTGATTGATGGATATTTCATTGTGTACATGTACCACAACTTTCTGTCCATTCATTTGTTTTGGGGGCATTTGGGTTGTTTCCATATTCTGGCTATTGTAAATAGTGCTGCAGTAAACATCCAAGTACTGATCTCCTTTTGAATGAGTGTTTTTGTATCCTTTGGGTAGATTCCAGAAGTGGGATTGCTGGATCAAATGGTAGCTCCATTTTCAGTAGTTTGAGGGTCCTCCACACAGCCTTCCATAGTGACTGGACCAGTTTGCATTTCACCAGCAGTGTGAAATGAGAAATCCTTTCTCTCCACATTCATGTCAGTATTTGTTGTTGCCCTTTATTAGTTTTGTTTGGTTGTTTTTTGGTTTTCTTTTTTTATATGGACCACTCTTCCTGGTATGAGATGATATCTAATTGTGGTTTTGATTTACATTTCCCTTATTATTAGTAATGTTGAGCAATTTTTTTGTATGTCTATTGACCAGTTTGTATTTCTTCTTTCAAGAAATATCTTTTCAACTCTTCACCCCATTTTTTGACTGGGCTTTTTGCTTTGTTTTTTGTTAAATTGTGTGAGTTCTTTGTGGATCTTTACTATTAGACCCTTATCACTTGTATGGAGGGCAAAATTTTTTTCCATTTGACTGGGTTTCTTTTTGTTTTGGTTGTTGTCTCTTATGTTTTCTTACAAAAGCTTTTTTTAAAAAAATTATTTTTTATTTTTTGAAATTAAATAATTTATATATATGTAGTTGTTTGAGAGAGATTAGAGAAAAATTTTTACCCCCTCTCTAAGATTAGATATTAAAGACAGTCTCTCTATATGTCAAATTGATTTTTAATAGAATAATTACTATAGGATTCACACAAGCTTGTGTAGAATTTCCCCCTTTTCATGGGAACTTTGTTTAGTGCTAACTGAGCCTTCCTCAGTTAGAATGAATACATAAGCAGGTAGTTATGAAACAAATTTTAAAATCTTTAAACTAAAAATATTCATAGCTTGGAGTCTTTATTTTCAAAATAATAGTGTTGACTGGTAATGTAAAATGGGCCAACAGACACAAAAAATGCTAGCATTTATTTCTCTTGTCATCAATTTGAAGAGAGGAGATCTGAGCTGTGTAGAGAGAAAGATTCAGATCTGTAGAGAGTAGGTTTCTATATGTGCAATAATAAAGTTCTGGAGCAACTATGGTCAAGCAAACAATGTTGGTTGAAGGACAGACATTGCGTAAGGAAGCACTAGTAATGAGGACATGAATTTGGAATGTTTTTGAAGGTCAAAGATGAAAAATCATGAACACCCAGATGGAAGATCTTGAATACCTAAGTATGAGAATGAAGGGTTATAAATCAGATTTAGAAGAAATGGATGACAAAGAAGGAAAAGGAACAGATATGGTAATAAAGAATGACAGCTTCTGTACTGGTGTGCATCACTCTTCAAGATTCATTTTCTGTGGAACCTCTGTTTTCCAACTAAACTTACACTGTCATTTTACTATAACTCTCCAAAGCTAGTTGTTTTTTTTTTTTTAATAGAGGTAGATATAATGTCTGAATTGGAAAATCAGTGTGTGAGTTTTATCTACTATAATTATGCATGCATCCCGAAATGCCAAAATCATTTAGTTTAAAATGAAAATACACCATCATTCAAGGAAGGCAATCAATTCAGATACAGTTGTCACCGATATCTAGAATTTCCCCTCAAATAATTAGATTAGATGGTACAAAAGAGCAAGCATTAAGGGTTTGAAATAGCATAGTAATAGCAGCAACCTTCTAGAAAAATCCATGTGGGCAAAAGGAGAAGGGATGCTAGTGTGTGGGGACATAATATAAAAGATGTTCTTCTGGTCCCAACCATATGCCTTAATTTTGTCCAGAGTCAGTCAATCACTGTCTGCTTTTCCACAAATCACCTTATCCTTATTGGATAGCTCTTCATATTTTAGCAAATATAATATATATATATAGGGATAATCAGTTGAGTGAATTCAGCATTTAATGAATCAGATACCTACTCCCTGAAAAGGAACTCTTGAAGAAAGATGAAGAAATTTTTTCTTTATGTGTCTTATTTTCTCTTTCACTTACTTATCTTTGTATCAGAGGACTGCCAATACCCTGTTTCCAGTTCCCTGGTCCAAGAATAACTATCAGTTTATAGTCTTTTGAAGTCTCTACTATAATTTCAAATAAAGTACACACTCTTTTAAAAGATTTACCTTTGTTTTCATTGGGAGAGTTAGGCATTTTGTTTCAAATGTGCTTTCCTCAGATGGAATAGTTATGCAGGCAGAGAGGTATTTGTGAATTTTATAACTTTCTGACTATAGATATATGGAACACTTGTTTTTCAAATATCAGTGCAATCTGGAAACATAAGATGGGCACTGAGATGTTGAAGTATAAGAATTTCAATTATTATCAATTCAAAAATACAGTTTTTTTTGCCTATGTCTGGAAAGATTTATGTTACTATTTTAAAAACTACACATGGTCTTATTTTGTTAGTTCCTGGTTGTTATGAATTTGATTTTGCCCATGTTTGGTCAAGTTGATAAGTTCCTAAGAATTCCTCAGTGTTCCAGGCTTATTGTTTGCTAGCTGCCTGCCAAATTACTGAGCTGTGAGAGTCTCATGGCAAAATGTTTGCTTCAATATTTAGCATAAAACCCTCCAATGAATCAGAAGGACTAGCTGAAGAACACAGACTATTTGGCAGATAGCACAACCAGCATTATAAGACGCATGTGAAAAATAAGGATACATCTTGAATGAATATAGGATGATGAGGTCATTGAACTGTGTTAAACATGATTGAAGTAGGGCCTTGTTGAAACCCTTTATCTGATTTTTATGACCACAGCATAGAAATAATAAGTACTTATTTAGCTTACACGCTTGTGGGTCAATGATTTCGTCTGGGCAAAGCCAGGCAGTTCTTGTTTTAATTGGGTTCATTCACAAATTTGGCCATCCCCTCTAGTGACAGAGCCACTGGACTTGGACATGGCCTGTCTGCCATACTGCAGCAGACTGGTTTGGGAAAACGCAGAGACGTGAGAATGAGAGCAGCTAAAAGCAGATGGTCTCTTGATGTTCTTTCATAGTCAACACACTGTTTGCTTCTGTTACATTTTATTGTCCAGAGTAAGTCACAAAAGTAGCTTTGATTCAAGAATTAAGAAAATAGAATCCTCCTGGCTAGGGTAGAGTTTGCAAACATTGAGAATTTGGATCATTAATGTGATAAATCTACCACTACACATTGACCTTGAAGGGCTTAAAATTTCATCTTGAAGCTCCTATACAGTTATAGGTCACTGAAGGTGATTCCCCAAACTAAAATACTCCAGACCAGATTAGTGTATGGACCTGAAATTTGAGATTATTCTCAGTGTGGAGAACATAAACAGTATCCTTTTATGATGGGGATAGTAACATTCAGAGAGGACTAGAGCTTTATGTACACGAAATGATGAATATGCATATGCTATGGACTGAATGTTTGTGTCCTCCCAATTTCTAAAACAAGCAAAAAGGCCCAAGAAAGTATGTGCTACTATGAAAAATACCAAAAGCTAAGAAGTGGTTTTGGAACAAGGTACAGATAACCCAGGATTGTCGAAAGTTCACTTTACGTCATTTTGCTTTTACAGAAACCTGTGTTCGGCCGGACACGGTGGCTCGTGCCTGTAAGCTTCAGCCTATGAAGCGGCCGGGGCTAGGGATCGAGGTTTGAGTCCCACCTGGGGCCCGTAGCGAGACCTAGTTCCAAAAAAATAACTGGGCGTGGTGGTGCGCGCCTGTAATCTCAGCTACCTGGGAAGCTGAGGCTGGGGATGGCTTGAGTCTGTGGTACCCCGGGCAACAAGAGCCTGCGGTTCCATGGGAAAAATAGCGAGACCTAATCTCAAAAAACAAAAACAAAAACAAAACAAAATAACAACAACAACAAAAAAAACCCGTGTTCATTCACCAAAGGACATTAAAAAAGGATTTTCAATTTTGCTATTAAAGTAGAAAGTAAGATCAGGAAGTGTTTGTTGTGAGTAGGCATCTTGCAGGCAACTAGAACCCTGGGCATTGGGATTGATGCCTCCATGCCCCTTTCCTGGGGAAAGCTTTATCCACATCATTTCTGCCTTTACTATATGTTAGTGTTATTTAGGTTTCATGTGTGATTCAAAGGTTCTGGAAATACTTGAAAGAATTTTGAGGTGCATGCTATGAAAAGTCTATAGTTCTTTCAACTGAACTGCTAAGGGTGATTCTGGTGAAAAATCAGAAGTAAAAGAGGGAAAATGAAGAAAAAGTTTTTATCTTCTTACAGAAAACTTATGATCCTGGGTAGAATGACAATAGAAGTAAGGATGATATCACTAATAATCAGAGAAATGCAAATCAAGATTACACTGAGATACCATCTTACACCAGTGAGAATGACCCATATAAAAAAAATGAACAAGTGTTGGCATGGATGTGGAGAAAAAGGGACACTCTTACACTGCTGGTGGGAGTGAAAACTGGTCTAGCCACTATGGAAGGCTGTGTGGAGGACCCTCAAACAACTGAAATTGGAACTACCATTTGACCCAGCATCCTACCACTGGAAACCTACCCAAAGGAAACAAAATTGCTAATAAAAAAGGACACCTGTGCTCACATATTTATTGCAGCACTATTTACAATTGCCAAGATATAGAAAAACCCCAAATGCCCAAAACTGATGAATGGCTGAATAAGATGTGGTATAGTTACACAATGGAATATTATGCATCAATCGAAGAAGAAAAACATGTCATTTGCAGTAACATGAATGGGGCTAGAAGGAATGATCTTAGCAGAAATTAGCCAGAAAGAAAAAGAGAATATGGGATGGTCTCACTTATCTGAGGGATTTAGAGAAAACAAACAAATAGACAAGAAAAGTTTAAAACTGCCAACAGAATTGAATCATAGATCAAAGGAGGGGAGAGTAAAATCAAGGCAGGGAGAGGGCACAAGAGATAAAGAAGGTACACAGGTGGTAAGGTGATGGGAGAATATCAGCATAAACAAAGATGTAATATTTATATAAGTAATATTTATATGTGTGTGTGCAATCAAAAAAATAAATAATTTAAAAAAACAAACAAAAAGAATTAGGGATGATTATGTGGGCTAAGACAGAAATGAGGAATATACTACTGGAAACTGGAGGAAGACCCATCTTTGTAATAGCATAGCAAAAGATACCAACATCCTTTGCCCCCAGCAAAAAAACAAAAACAAAAACAAAACAACTTAGCTGAACTGTGTTCACATGCTAGTGATTTGTGAAATGCAGAACTTGGTTATGCCAGACGCTTATCTGCAGCTATTTCCAGGTAGCATTGAAGAACTTGGCCTCTGGTCTCTTGACCACTTACTGTAAAAGGTAAGAAGAGAGAAATGATTTAAAGATGCAATTTTCATCAAAAGAGCAACATCATTTGAAGACTGGGAAATTATTGGAAAAATTTCAGCTTATTGATACTATCAAAAACAAGCAACTCTGCGAGGTGGTGGCCAAATAACTGTTTGATAAGGAGATTACTCAACATCTTGGTAGCAGCCAGCAGTTTGTTCAGGACCATGGAAGAATGCAAAGAAAGGGCCTTGGGTGTTTGCAGGAATTGGCCATAGGCTGACCAGCACCACCTCATGAGACTGGCTCCATGCCTGCTTTCCAAAGTCACACTCCTCTGCTCCAGGTAAAAGCCTCTGGCAGACCAGGTGGCCTCTCTGGAGAGTGCATGGAACTTTGTAGTGTCTGGTTTGCTGTTTCTGCAGATTAGGGAGGGTGCTAGCTGTGAGAATGTCATTGCAGACACTTAGATTTCAAAGGATACAGGTCAGAAAAATTGGATACTGGACCTCACGCAGAAGAATCATGGGAGGGAAACTGTAGCTCCCGGGAAGGATCCAAGCAGAAAGCCAAGGTGGGGCCTATCCGAGGGCTGCCAATTTCTGCAAAGCAAAACTATTGCAGCAGGACCCCTGTCCTGGTGCCTGGAGGCAGAGCATTGATTCCAAGATTATTCTTGAGTCTTAATGTTTAATGGAATTTGTCTGGTTAGATTTTGGACTTGCCAGGGACTGTCACTCTTTTCTAATTAATCCTCTTAATGTCTATCTTCTGCCTGCCTTCCTATTGTGTTTTTAAGCATATGACTTGTTTGATTTCACAGGTTCCCCACCTGAAGAACAATTTGCCTCAGGATGAATTCAGTTCTGCCCCTATCTGTTTTAGAGGATGGCTTTGAACTTAGATGTGAGCATTCATGTGGGAACCACGTAGAGCTCTGGGATCTTTCAGATGGAATGAATGTGTTGTGTGTGCTGGGAGGACCTGGATTTCAGTGGTTTAGGCAGAATGCTATGGGTCCTCTGCAAATTCATAGGTTGAAAACTAATCCTCCAGATGTGTGGTGTTTTAGAAGCAAGGACTTCAGGAGGTGATTAGGACATGAGGGTGGAGCAAAGAAAGCAACCAGGAGGTGAAGTCAGTTAACCCTTCCTGTGTTCATCTCATCTTTTGTGAGCTTCTATTCCCCTCACCGAGGCACCTGTTTTCCTTTTGGATTTATGGGGACAGGATCATCCTTAACCTAGGATTATGACTTCATATTAGCTCATTAAGTTATCCAGTGAATTCTCATGCTGCAGTATCTTTCGAACACACAAAAAAATGATGGTATTTTGCAGATATTTTCAGTATTATATGTAAATAATAACCATGGCTTATTTTTTAAAACCATACTTTTACAAATTGCACCTTGTGTTTCCTGATTCTTCCCCCCCCAAATAAATCTTTGCAAAAAATCAGTGTGCTATTTCCCAAGCTTACATCATACAACTCTGACATTTGAATTACTGCAAAAATGTGTTTTGGAAATATTTCCAGTATCTTTTTAGTCAGTTTCATAACCTAATCCTTACATGGACAACTTCTGACTTCTTTGCATCTTTTCCTGTTTATAACTCTACAAAACATTTTTTTAATGTTCACTGATCTGACTTTTAATACCAAATGAGATTAAGCAAACTTTTAAATTCATAAACTATAAAAACTGTAACTATAAAAAAGCTATAATTGGCCTGAAAATTGACAATTCTTTTTCCATTTTGGAGTAAAGGCTGGGAATTGGGAATTCCATCGATGGATACCACATACACCAGATTGCTTTATCTTGTTTCCCTTTGTCATTATTATATTTTCCCCTTTTCTAAATTAAACATTAAATCCTCTGCTTTCAGTAACTCATAATTTTCCTTTCTTCTCTACAATTTCAACTAGTATAATTTGGAATCTTTGTTTTTGTTCTCTTTGACCTCACTCCATATTTTCTCTGTTTTCTTCATCAAGGTCTTTAGTGCCGGCAATTTATTTTCATCTGCCTACTTGTGTCTAGTCTTTATCTACTTTAGTTAGTACAGGTGTTTTCTTGTACACGCTCTTCCTTGACATTTTTCTATAGCATCATCATAACATGCTTGGGAAATACCAAGGGATTATCTTTCTCATATTAGTCATCATCTAGAAAGAAATTGAAGGAGAATGATCTGAGCACTTTCACACTTGTCGACATACTTTGATCAGAGGTTCAAGTTCAAGTCCTACTCTTCATCCAACTTTGGTTCATTTGAACTGCATTTTCCCATATAGTGAAAGAAGGTGCCATGGCATTTTGAGCCCCAATTATATTTTACCTTTATATAACATCATAGTAATCTTCAACAGCAGATCTAGCAAGATGTTTCATTTCCCTTTTCAGGGCTTCCCTTCTGAGGTAGTCTTGCCAACAATATTTATCTGAGAAGTCAAAAAAAATATATGCAGGGTGTTCTGGTTCAGGCCTGCTGGACTCAGCAGATTCCTGTGCTTAATCTCAAACTGTTTTTTGTGAGAGATAGCAGCTAATTACTAGTCCTCAGACATGTGGTCATCTAGGAATCAAATTGCTATTAATTTGGTACATTTTACCTTTTCACTGATCAGAATACTCTTTTTTTACCCTCACAATGACCTAATACTGAAGAAATTTTGAAGAGTTATCAATGGGCTTTGATGGTGTTAGAAGCTGGTTATTTGTTCATAGTCTCTGACAAATTTATTTCTTAAATTTATTCAGACAAATTTAAAAATACTACACCTTGGACAATAAAAGTGCACTAAGGAATGAAGATATGGCTATATTTTTAATAGGCTCTATGAATAGCATTCTGTATAACTATTTTTCATACAACGAGGAGTTGCAATTTCTACACATTCAGATACATCTTGAACCAGTTTCCTTTGGAGCAGTGTGTTTCCCCTCTAGGAGAAAATAATGTCAAATGAAACCATGGTAACAAAACAATTGACTTATAGCTTAAATATGTAGTTCTTTAATATATCCTCATACTTGATTTCAAGAAACTTGTTAAGTGATCAGTATTATTGATTTTGGGGATTGCATCCTTGTTTTAACTTAAGAAAAAAGACTGAATCTCCCCTCTATACAGGTGAGTACCTCTGACTGACCGCCTTATGGCTGAGACATTGCTTTCCTCACTTCATTCCTTAAGCTGAAATATCAGTTCTTACTGGATGTTGTTTTTGCTGACCTTTAGATTAGAACAATACTGTTGACTCTCTTGGGTCTCAAGATTATTGAAGACAGAAATGGCGACTTGTCAGTTTTCATGATTATGTAAGCTGGTTCCTCAAAATAAACCCTTGTTTCCCCCCACACCCCCCACACACTGACTGTTTCTCCTAAGGACAATTCTAACTAATAGAACAGGTCACTCTGTTGCACTTGATTTCAGACTAGAGATAATAGGAACCGATTCACAGGGTTGTTGCTAGGTGTATCAGAGCAGAAGGGCAACGTGTCTTACACAAAGTGTTTAATAACTAATTGCTGACTATTGAAAATGATTATTTGTCAGAGTACAGAACCTTCCTAAAGTCCCCATTCTTCAAGTAGAAGGTAGAACTGCAGGGACGTAGAACTTCCTGTACTTTTGATTTCCAGCTGAAAACTGCTCATATTCTGAAGTCACTGCTTTCAGAAAGCTAAGTCTCTAATTCAGCAGAGCATGCGAGGATATGTTGGTAGTATCTGTGAGTCTTAGTTTTTGTCTCCTCAATCTCCATCTTCTTTTGACTTTATCACTCAGGATTGAGATTCTTGGCCTTGCCTTTATGTGATACACATTCCTTAGACCCCCAACAGCAGTCATCTTTATGAAAATTTGGGCATTTCTGACCTTAAGGCTGAAATCCAGGAATGTGTCTGGAAGATGGAGGTAAGTTGGGTTATTTTGAGTTAGATGGGTCATATTAAGTTCTCAATGTAGATGATCCTACTCAATCTCTATAAAGTGGGCTCTCCTCCCTAATTTTTCCTCCGTTCCTCTCCATTTCTCATTCCTACAGACACACATTTTTTTATTCTTCCTCCTTTCTCTGACTTGATTTAATATAGATGCATGCACAACAATGCTGTGCTTTTGGGTCTTGATAGGGTAAACACTCAACTCTGCCTTCATTTCCTCAATTTTAAGATAATGATAGCTATGACTCCCCTGGGACTGTGTGGCAAATAAAACAATGCAATGTATATAAAGTGTTTGTATCCTGCCTAGTATATGGTAGATGTGAAAGAAATGATAATTCCTGCTATTGTGTGACTCAGAAAAGACTGCAAGTTCCAGGATGAGGAGACAGAGGGGTCGTTGGGACCAGGAAGGTATAAGGCAACTAAAATGTGTCAAATTAATGGGTTGAGCTAGATGGTACTTTTATGTATAAGAAGTGCATATATGTATATGCTTTCATATATTAACATCTATCTATCTATCTATCTATCTATCTATCTATCTATCTATCTATCTATCTATCTATCTATCTATCTATCTATCTATCTATCTATCTATCTATCTATCTATCTATCTATCTATCTATCTATCTATCTATCTATCTATCTATCTATCTATATTCTATCATCTATCTATCGATTATCTACCTAAGACCAAATCAAGGTCAGATAAAAAACTGGACAATTGGTCCAAATGGAGACAATAGGTAAAAATATATAGCTAGAAATGGTTTTTGGAGATCTAACTGACTAAAAAGAAGCAGAGAGAATCATGGTCCAGGAATGCCAGGAGGAGGCAAAGTACTGACTGATATAAGACTGGCAACTGTGCAAATTGTCACAACCAAATGTGAGGTGCTGTCTCTTTGTGCTTTTGGTTTGCAGTCCCAGGATGAGTAGTGATGTCAATCATTTTTTCAAGTACCTGTGAATGATTTGCATGCCTGTTTTGGAAAAATGACCATTCAGGTTCTCTGTTAAATTTTTTAAAGAGGGCTGTCTATTTTATATTTTTGTTATGGAGTTGTATAATCTTTAAAGATATTAATCCCTTATCAGATATATGGTTTGCAAATATTTTCCATTAGTTTGTATGTCCTACCTTTTCATTTTGTTGATCATTTATTTTTTCTGCAGCACAGAGACTTTTAAATTTGATGTAGTATCACTTGTTTATTCTTCCTTTTTTTGTTTGTAATTTTGGTGTCATATCAAAAAATAGTCACCAAGACCAATGTCAAGGAGCTTTCTTACTGTTTTTTTCTAAAGTTTTATGCTTTCAGATTTTATGCTGAGGTCTTTAATTTTTTCTAATTAATAATTTTGTGAATAGCATAAGATAGGCATATTTTTTTCTGCATATGGCTGCACAGTGTTTTGAATATTGTTTATTGAAGATGTTACCTTTCCCATTGAATAACCTTGGCTCCCTTGTCTACTATTAGTTGATCAATTACGCAGGAGTTTACTTTTGGGGTCTTGATTTCTGTTCCATTTATCTGAGTGTTCATTTAATGCCAGTACTATATTTTCTATGGATTGGTATTATACTTTGAAGTCAGGAAAATTTATACATCTAACTTTATTCTTTCTCAGAATAGCAGGAGGTGTTGTTCAAAGGGTAGACATTTTTAGATAGAAGAGGAATAGTTCTGGACACCTAATTATAGTGTGATTATAATTCACAAAATTTCATCATAAACTTCAAAGTTGCAAGGAAACTAGATCTTAAATGTGTTCATCACTACAGAAGAAAAATAAGTATATGATGATAGGGTTGTTAGCTAGCACTGTAGTTTTAATCCTACTATAATGATAGTCATATTGTAAAATATAAATATATCAAATTAGCATGCTGTATAACTTAAACCTACACAATTATCTATGTCAATTTGATCTCAAGAAATCAGGCAATTAAAATGTGTTAAATTAGTGTGTTGAGATAGATCGCCAAAATATTCAGGGTCATGATACTTAGGCATTAAGTGTTTATCTTCTCCCTGGTGGAAGTGCCCAATTAACAAGGATAGATATGTAGGAGCTTGGGGAATCATTTATTTCCTGCCTGGATCTTACAGCTACCCAGAGAATTAAAGGAAGATCTCAATACTTCTAAATACCAGGTGCTCTGCAAAGCAATTTATCACTACATACTACATTTTGATTATGCATCCTTTCTAAGAAACCATCAAGAAAGAGCAGTCATTCCAGCAACTTTTAAGTGACATTTTAGCACAGTTCCCCAAACAGGATAGCACAGAATGTTTATGGAAGTTAGAAAGAAGGCAACTGAGTGTAAACTCAATGTGGGCATGATGGTGGAAAATGAGCTCCCTAAAAAAGGCAAACTGAAGTTACTGAGCTTGTAGAAATGTCACCCTAGAATCCTGGAGTTATTAAGTCACTGATTAGAATATTTCAGTAGAAATTCCATGATGATATTTGTGTTTAAACATTTAGTGAATGAACTGGAAAAGGGAAGTGGGAGATCAACTTGAAAATACATCAAGATGATAACATTTTAAGAAACCCAATTTAGATGTTTGTAATATTGGAGAGCAAGGAATAGCTTTGACAGATACTAAGTACATTCAATACAGTGCCAGTGAATATGAAGGATGAGTCAGAATGAGATCATTAATACCAGAAAAAGAGTGCCTTCTGTTACCAATAGATTCTGCAGCTGGCTTGAGACCTGCCATATCAGGAGTTGTTGTAGATGATGTACAGAGTGCTAGAACTTAACCTACTGGAAAGATTTCTGGAAGAAACTGAGCTGATGGTCTTCCTAATTTGTGAAGTAGATGGATACTTTTGGATTTTATTGAATAGAGGTATATGTTCTTTGTAATCCTCTTGTAATTGAAGAGGACTCACGTTCTCTGAATCACTAGACATAGAGAGTGTGTAAAAAATCCAAAACATATTCAGTTTAAATTCATAGTTCTAAAACAGGTAATGTTTTTCTGGTACCAAAGAAGAGACCTTAACTTAAAATTATTGTGTTAATCCAATAAACACACCATTCTAACATATCACACCATATCTATAGGTAACTGCCAGTTTACATGTTCTAATCATATTCTTAAAATAAACAGCACCATCTGCCACAATGTACCCAGGAAAAGTAATTAATTTTAAAGGTGTTGAAATAGTATCTATTTAGCTTTGTCTTTATGTGTATTTATGATTAAATGTTATTGAACATTAAGAAATAAAATTTTGTCTTTTTTCCTAAAATCTAATACAAATTGATATCAAATTTAATATCCTAATTGCAAACTAACAAGAGATGCTTTTACAATTACTTCAATGTTTGTAAGGCTATGAGTCATGAACAAATTACTTTCATGGTTGGGTTGCGTTTATACAAGACAGGGTGTGAATTTTAAAAATGGATCAACAAGATGGGACAAATTTAGGTGTGGACATATTTACGTAACGCGTTTAAATATGGGCATAGAAAAGGAGAAAAACAAATACCTCTTTTGGCAAGTTCAATACTTAAAGAAGACTCTATGCACTATTGTATTAATAAACATTTATGGAGATTGAGTGAGAATTGGCATTAGGTAGAAGCCTGGCAAAGAAACTTAAGAGTAAGTTGAAAGTTAGTGACACCTTAAATCCTAAAGAAAATATGAATAATGCCACTTGCAAATCCTTTATTTACAAACAGACAGAATACAAGCTGATTTGAAATGGCAGGTCACTCAAGAGTGGCAAATGAAATTAAACCAATAACAGTAGTATAAATCTATGAAAAAGGTAATAGACATACAACCTAAGAAATTAAAATAGATTATTATTGTTATTTTACACGAGTACACATCAAACGGTGATGTTTCAATTACTCTGGGGGCCATCAGTCACATTTGTTTTCTGCTAATTTGCTTTTTTTTCAAATTATTGTTAAACATTTTGCCCATGTCTAGGTTCTGTATCCATAAGGTTGCTTTTTAGAATAGATAGTGCTTAGCACAGCTCTTATATATGGTAAGCACTCTAAAGGACTGTCTTATATATGGTAAGCACTCTAAAAGACTCTAAATATTTCCTCCCAAGTTCATTTAACAAGGGTCAATGACCTGTCTTCTTTCTGGTTCTGAAGCCATACCAGGTAGATCCCAACCACTCTGCCCACGGGTAAGACCAGCCTGCTCATTGGCAATCACTGAGCAAGTTCAGAATTGTGCAGTAAATAGAAAGCTATGCATTACCATTTATATTACAGCTAAATTGGTCTTATTAAGAGATTAACTATAGGACAAAAGATAACTCCTAGAGGCTTAAGAATTCTCTTTTAAAATCTATCTCTAAGGAGGAGTCTAGAAAAAAGAATTACCATCCAACTGACAAGATGTTTGGGTGGGAGGCAGGAAGGAAATTATATAAGAAGGGGAAACACTCGGACACATTTCATACACCTGTAAGCTAGTAAATATTCCCTTCTCTTCTCCCCTGCTCTTCCCTAGCCTCCCCTCCCCTCCCACCATAAATGCATTGCATGAGTTAAATCAAATAAATGTCTCCATCATATTCTACTTTTACTCCTTTTCTAGTACTTTTTTGTTACTGATATAATTAGGAGACTAGGTCAAATTATTTCTAACATGTTCAAATGCTGATTCAGAATTTGGGGGATTCTAATTCTATGAGTTGAGAATTGGCAACATCATTTGGAAACTTACAGATAATAGCTCTTCTTCCGCAGAAATAAGTAGCAAAGTTTGTGTTGCAAATATTTTTGTCCTGAACTAGTAATCTTCTTTCTTTTTCAGTATTCCCAAAGACAGTGATGTTTTCCCCTGCTCACTGATGAATTGCTGCTTCTCTTAACATTTCTAGAGAGTAGCTAATATCAGTAGTCCCAAATGCAGATCTCAAATTTCTTTTAAGCACTAATTCTGCAATATAGTTTCTCACAGTCCTTGGTGATTGTCTAAAATGTATTTTCTTGATGTTACCAAATGTCTAAAATGCATTTTCTTGATGTTACCAAATGATCCCTAAAAAAAGTATCTTAATAGGACTTGCATTGCAAAGCTATTCATATTGAAAAAGTCTAAACCCTAGTACCCACACTTAGTAAGAATTCTGATAGATTTTTCATATGACAATGCCATAAATCAGAAAGATGTTAAGAATATTATCTTATTTTTCTCTAATGTGCACATATTCTGTCATGCTCATTCTTCTGACTTAGAAACCTCATGAATCTTCTTTGCATTCCATGCAACTTTGCCACATCTAAGTCACTTCTCTTTTAGATATTAAGACCTCCCCTTTGATTTCTTCAGTTATACTAATCTCCCTTGACTAGTCTTGATGCAATAAGTTAAATAACTTTAGAGTCACTTAACTGACTACTGATTATTATTGTTAACCCCAAAACCCTTAATGTGATCTATGAGGTCCCATCTCATCTGATACCTGCCTATCTCAATATCTTCCTCTTCTGCTCTTTTCTATCACTAGCTGTGATCTCTGGTCATCTTCTAACATTTTTGTCTTGTTTGCTTCAGTGCCCTTGCACACATTCTTTCCTCTTTAAGAAATACTTTCCTGTATCACTCTACCCACTTTCAAAAAAAGAAAATCCAAATAATTTTTGCTATTTTTTTTTGCATTAAAACTTAAATATATTCAGGGAATCCTTCACTGACCCTAGGTCATAGCTTCTACTAGTTAAGTCACCAATTGGATACACTCAGCACAATATATTTCATTAATCAATAATCACTGGCAGTAGTTGTGCTATATATCTTCAGATTTCAGTTTCCAAATATTCGTAACCTGTATCTTGTTTCTGTTTATGATATTCGCATTATGGTTTTTTCCCCTATGTCTGTCTAGCTTGAAGCATTGCACTCTGTAGGTGCTCAATAAATATTTATCTATGATGTGTTAAGTGTCCCTGGAAGTGCATAACCTTTAATTCAATAAGGTAAGTTTGAATAATAACTGACTTTTGATTAAGAATTCTGAGCACCTAAAAATTGAATTTCACTTTCTCTCTCCCTGTTTTTTCAAATCACAGACAAAATTGTTCACATTAATAGTTTGTCTCTGGAAAATTACATATCTGCCTTTAAATTTCATAGGCATCTGAATAATTTATTGGTGAATATATTGTCAAATTATTAATAAATGCTTTAAAGGGCTTCCAACTGGCCTATATTTTTTGTATTTTTCAACATTTCTACGGATTTGCTTATTTAATTTAATTTTTCCTTTGGTTCAATGTTATCTTTTGAATTCCAAGAACTCAAACATATCTTTTATCTCTAGACGTTTACTCTCCCACGAGGATACACTGGTTCTAGATATTGGTTACTGGGCTCAAGAAGTCAATATCATCAATATCAATATCAATATCAGTTCTGGAGTTTACTTATTGCTTCTGCCATGAAACCCACTAATGTCCATGAAATTAAAATTGAGACTTCAGTTGTCATTAATGAGAGTAATATTGATGTTATTCACATTAAATATGAGTGATAGAAATATAGATTCAAATTCATGTTTAGCTCCTCCTTATCTAAGGCTAAAATTTTACCTATTTTCTAAATGGTGACTTTTTATTACCTCTCCTGGGTTTTAAATATACGAACAATGTGTTCTTTAACCTTGTCATAGAGTTTGAAAGGCTGTCTTTATGACAGAAGGAAACAAAAACACAGGAATTATATCTGCTTTTGCACCTGATTTAAGTAATACTTCTGTATGTATTATACTGATAGCAAGATACTCAGGTTTGGGCCTGCATGCCAGGCTGGATTTTTATAAACATACTGCTAATGGAATTGCTCTTGTGTTCATTTTTGGACTGTATGATGTGAGAAAAACTCAAGACTATCCTGTTTTTCTTTTCTTTTCAGCTTTTAGAGTTTTCAAATTAACAAATGTTAATAATGAGTAATTTCTCTATGTGTGAGCACATATGTATTAATTCAGAATGAAATGATTATGAATAAGTTCTTCTAATTTTAATTCTTCATTTTACTACATTTTCCACTTTATATCTATATGCTAAAGTTTATGCTTGCCTATAGGTCTTATGCCTCTTTCTGAGAAAAAAATATGATCTTTCTGATAATTTGGTAATGACCTATTCTTTGGCTTATACCTAAAATTTTTCCTTCAGATATTTATTTTATTTCTCATTTAATTCAAGTCATATATAAATATAGATATGTTCTTACTGCAAAAGATATAAATGATACAGATAAGGCAAATGTCTCTTTTGGTAACCTCATTTCTATTTTCTAATTCCATTTTATTTCCTAATAGTTAACATGATTTGATATGTATTTTTGCCTGGCAAATGTCCTATGCTTAATGATAACTAAATGGAGAATTACATTGGCATCATGGCTGAATAAAATGTCCCTCATTTGTATTCCTTTCCTCAATGACAACAATTTGGCATTAATTCATCTATGAAAAATGTTGCTCTTGTGGGATCAGCCCTACATGCTAAGGTGACCCAGGAGACATCTCATTCAGGTGAGGTATCTGGTGATAGGCATATCAGATGATAGGCATAAACACATACTCCTAGTTGTAGATCTTGTAGTAGTTTGTGAATGACTCCAAATCCTCTTGCTCTTGGTCTGGGAGCCTCTTGAAAACAATGTCTTAGACAACCAGTCACCGAGATTTTGCAGAAATTCAGGGTTGCAGTGGAGAATTTCTAGCACACTGTTGGAATGACAACACCAGCAAAATTTGAGTTTCAATGGATCAGAGAGAATAAAAATGATGTTGGTCACCTTCCCATAAAGCCTCAGATTAGGACTAAGAGAAGCTTTGACCTGACTAAATAAATTAAAATAATAAATGGAAGAGGAGATAATATAATGGATATCGTAGAGATACAAGATATCATAAGAGTTTACTATAGCAATTATACACTAACATGGAAAATAACCTAGAAGAAATGTATAAAATCCTAGACCTACATAGGTCAGAAATATACAGATCAGGAAAATAATGATGCCCATACTCACCATTTTTATTTCATATACTAGTGAAAGTCCTAGTCAGAATAGTTAGGAGAGAAGAAGAAATAAAAACATCCAAATTAGAAAGGAAGTAATTTTTTTTGTTGTTTGCAGATGATATGATCTTACATGTAGAGAATTCTAAATAACAAAAATTGCTGAAACTTATGAACAAATTCAATAAAGTTTCAGGATACAAAAGCAGAACACAGATTCAGTTGTGTTGCTATAAACTAACAACAAAATCTAATACAATTATAAATAATAAAATCTAATAAAATAATAAATTCTTAAAAATAATAAATTAATAAAAATAATAAAATATTTATTTATATAAATAAATATAATAAATTCTAATTTATTATATTTAAAATAAATATATTTAAATTAGTAACTAATAATAATATAAAAATAATAAATTCTAATAAAAATAGCACAAAATATACTTAGGATTAAATTTAAATAATAAAGAGGCTAAAAATTGTGAGACACTGAAAATTGTAAGACATTGATAATAGAAATTAAAGACACAAATCAATAGAAATATATCCTATATTCATGGATAGGAATTATCAATATTAAAATGTTCATATTACCCCAACTGCAGATTTGCACAGTACATATCAAAATTCCAATGACAGTCTTCACAAATAATAGAACAAACAATGTTAAAATTCATCTGAAGCCATAAAAGACTAAATAATTAAGGCAACTTTGAAAAATAAAGCCAGTGATGACTAAAAGTGATGACTAAAGGCTATAGTAATGAATGCAGCAGTATAAAAAAATATTAAAATCCCAAATGAGTTTTCACTTCATGTTAGAATGAATGCCATCAGAAATAAATACGTGGAGAAAAAAAGAGCTCTTGTGCCCTTTTGGTGGCAATATAAATTGGACAACAACTATGGAAAACAGTCTGAGGTTTCTCAAAAAATTAAAAATAGAACTACTATATGATTCAGGAATCCACTTTTAGGTATCTATGCAAAAAAAAAAAAAATGAAATCAGTACCTTAAAGAGACATTGCCATTCCTCTGTTCACTATGCACCAAGATGTGGAAATAACTTAAATATTGACTGATGGATGGATGGGCATACATATGAATCTATATTTGAATACTAATGAACAAAAAGAAAGAAAATTCTGCCATTTATGTCAAAATGAATGAGAAATAGAGAATCATTCTAAGCAAAATGAGTGAGACCAAGAAAGATATGGGCTGTAATAGATAATTTATTTTTGCAATATAAAGAAAATGAACTCATGGAGAATAGAATGGTAATATCAGGGGTTGCTGGGTGGAGGAAAGGAAGATTTTGGTACAAAAGTACAAGTTTTTAATTGTAAGATAAATAAGTGTTGGGGAACAAATATATAGCACAGTGATTTTACTTCACCATTCTCTACTGTATACTTGAAAGTACCCACTTGATCTTAGCCAAAAGGCCAAGAAGTGATTATACTTGCAAGTAGCTGAGAAAGAGAATCTTAAGCATTCTCATGGGGGAAAAAATAAATGGTAATTATGCGAAGTGATGGGAGTGTTAACTAACCATACTGTGGTAACTGTTTAGTGAACATATGTATTAAATCAACTCTGTTTACATCTTAGTCTTAGATAATTTTATATGTAAGTTCTGTCTCTTTAGTGGAATGAAAATGACAGCCAAAAGTTAAAAGGAGTGAAGAAACAGAACCTAGTTTAAAACTTGGGGTCAACAATGAAATATTATTCCACAATCAAAATAGACAACCGATGCATTTGTGATAACACGTATGGACCTACATGGAATCATGCTACCGGAAAAAAAGCATCAAAGGAAAGGACAAATGCTGACTGATCTCACCTGTATGCAGGACAAAAGGAAAACAGAAAAACAAAAGGACAGGTAAAACTTAAAAACCAACAACTTTTAGCAGAACAAAGCATAGAACAAGGCAGGGAAGGGGTGGTAAAACCAGGGGAGGGATGTGCACAAGAGATTAACATGATGGTTCACTGGTGACAAAGGTGGTGGGAGAACCTTGGGGTATACATACAATGATGTTAAAAATATACACATGTACAATCAAATAAGAAAATAAAATTTGCTGTCAGTTCATTAAGTGACACTTCTGAGGCCTTTCACATTTCTTTTTTTCCATTCTAGTTCAGTGTTTCTTCCTGGGGAGGAGGAAGAGTTTTTTAAAAAAGTTTTTATTTAGTAACTGAAGTTTAAGAAATGTGAGAGTGTAGGAAGACAAAGATAATCTACATTGGAAACCCATCTGTCTTTGTCCTTGGTTTCATCTACCTCCCCTTTTTCATGTGTTTTGAAACAACTCAGGTATGAATATCAGAGAAGGATCAGGAAACCAAACACTTTGAAATGCTCTATTTTATTTACCAAATTGGTAACTGTGTACTTCTAGTACACATTTAGAACTCACTAAATCCACACAGTTTAGTCTGCTGTCAGTGGGCAATTAGCCATATTATAAGCAGTAAACCTGAGATGGAGACAAAAATGATGGTAAGTTTGTTAGTTCGTAGCTAATGTTTAGCTATTTCTAGTACACAGGATTTAAGTTTATCTGAAATTGTAGACAAACCTTTCCTACCAACCAAATAATCCTCTTCTGTTTACAAACAGCTGCAATTTGGAGTCCATTTAATTTGTTCATAAAGACAAACAGGAAGGCAAAGAAGTGAAATTCTTAAGAGCTGACAACATAAACAATTGACCAGTGAAGGGATGTAGACAATTATAGACAGGTTTTTCCTGACCTTCTCACTCTTTAATTCTCTATTTTTCCTGGAATTAAACCAGTATGAAATTAATCTGGCTGGCAGGGATTTCTCTTGTTTTAAGATTACTTAAAACTAGGATGGAAAACTACATAAAATGTTTTCCTTGTGTAATAGAATCAACTGAGAGTATCCAAGTTTCAGTCACCACTTCAACTATCTGTAACAACACCGTTGCAGGGGCTGGTGGTGGAGAAGGCTTTAATCTGGGGACATAGAAGGACAAGCTTAGTGGAAAAAGTTTGACTTTCCACTTCAGAATAAGCAATTCACCATATAAGGAACTCCAACACTTCAAGATTCAAGAAATCATAAGCAATCTTGAGTAGATTCTCCACATAATTCATATTTATCTCTAGCTAAAGAGCCAATAAAATCTACACATTGTCATATCATCCAGGGATCTGATGCTAGATTTCTTTTCTTGCTATGTGTTAAGTTTAAGTTCTGCTGATTTCTCTCTCTGCATTTCTTGGTCTTTTTCTAGCATATTTCCTTTCCTTTCCTAAAAAACTTGCAGTGTGTTCTTAGGTAGATTGTGGAGTGAAACCAGATAGAGGGGGATGGGATTTGGCCACTTCCTGTGGGGGTTTTCATTTAAGTCAGTTACTCTCTCTCTGACTTTTTTTCCCTCCTCTGAATGTGATTTATCTCACTCATGAGGATGAAATGAAGATTAAATGGGTTAATAAATCAAATGTGTTTACAAAGATTTTGGGCACAAAGGAAGTACCATGCTTATTTCAGCTACAATTTTTATTTTCAATGAGAGATTAGTTCCATTTCAACTGTTAAAAGTATTCAAAATTTGCTTTCGTTAACTAGTCTTTTAACTAATATTCTCAGAAAGAAGTTGCTGTTAGCATTATATTCAGAGTCATCTGCCTCTACTAGTTGTTGATTGTTCAAGAAACAATCCATAATGGATGTTATTATTAATATAATTATTAAACATTCCTCTTTAACTTTTAAAAGTATCTAACTTTTAATAGTACATCCTGTCCCAGTAGGAAGTAGATACCTGTACTCCCTTAGGTATGCTTTGTCAGTGATGGGACTTTCTTCTCTCTCTCAAGGATAAAGGGACACTCTCAGAATTATGATAATATAGGTAGTGGGTAGAATGATAGAAACCGAAATGACTGTGTAGCCAGAAACAGGCTGTGAACCAGGGTCTATTGTAGATAGTGCAACTGGGAAGGGGTGAGCCAATAAGGAGAAATAACCTGGATCTCCCAGGCCTTGAGGGCAAGAAAGGAGCATTGTGGGTGGAGTCTGGCATAAGAGGATACAAATCAGGAGAAAGCAGGGTGGAGAGGGATGCCATCATGGGATTCAGCCATGAGAAGTGCTGTAGGGAAGCCCTGGGAAGGTCAGCACCTAGGGATTTGGTCATCCCGGGGAAAAGGAAAATTACAAGAAACACAAATTATGGGCCTTTGGTTTGAAAACTGGAATTTGGACCCCTGGGAAAGAGATGATAGCTTGCTGGAAAACTTGGAATCTGTGTATATAGAAAAGATTGTAATCTGTTCGTGTTGGAAAACTTAGAATTTGGAACTTGGAAAACTTGGAATTTGAGTTTACTGGAGAACTGGATTTTTGTGTAAATGTAGGTTCCAGGTTTGGAGTGGCAAGAAGACGCCATCTTGGACAAGTGCTTCTTTGTTTGAATGCAGGCTTCAGGTTTGGTGTGGTCAGGCTATGCCTTCTTGGAAGTCTTCCAAGACTTTGGAGACTAGACTGTAACTAGGGTACGATAACTGGACACTTATGACCTCAGAGTCTCTTGGTTTTCCCTTGTTTCTAAATAAATCTTGCTATTGTTGTTTTGAGTAGTCTTACAATTATGCATGTGGGTGGAAGAACACAGAGATTGAGGTGTTTAGCTATCGATCTCTCCGTGAGAGATCTTTCATGCCTGTGTTGCACGTGGTTTTAATTTGACCTATTCATTACAGCTGTAGTAACTGAACTTCTCAAGTGACTCCTTCTAACTTAGACATTCTGAAAGCTATCTCGTTGCTACCTGAGCTTTTCCCTAGTTCTCAGTGCTTTCCCTGGGTCCAGCAGGATATTACCTTATATACACCCAAGCTGGCCATAGTAAATTTCTTTTACTCAAGACTCTTGAATTCTGATAGATTCCTTCCCTTTTTCTTAATGCTGCAATTCTGCTCTCCACCCATGCTTTCTGTGCCCACCCCAGCATTTTACCCTGTTGAATTCTGTGTGCTCTGGCCAGCTGCCTATGCATTTTTTCCTACTTGCAGCAATTGCAAGCATATTTCATTCTATTGCATTTGGCAGAAAGAATCATTTCTTGATTAGTATCTGAGTTGAAAATGGTTTCTCAGTTGAGCAAAAATTACCAAAGCTATACTAGGTTTGTTTATAATGGCCTGCTATTTCCTCAGCCCTTTTAAGGGGAAGCTGCCTAGGACCTTGCTCATGGAGTGGGTGTGTAATGGTTACGGATCATGTGATCACACCATCTGGCTGAGACTTATTGGAGCAGAGATGGGCATCTAGCTCAAGGCAGCAAGACCATCTTTCAGTAAGGTAAAGGCTTACAAAACTTGGATAGCTTGGTTCATAAAACAAAAGAATCCAAAAACACGAAGAAACCAATCAGATCCATCTCTTAGGAATTTAGAATGGAGAAACATTTATCAAAGGCAGATTACTTTAGGGACATATATCAGAATGATAAACAAAGAATAGCTATATTTTTGTATAGCTATTCTTTAACTATAGTAGATATAGCAAAGAACAGCTATTATGTAGAGTGGGCTGAAATACGCAGAAACACTTGCAGGCTGAATCAGGAAAGGACTCCTGGAATAGACACAGATGAATGAAGTGGGCTGGGGCAAAAAAGCAGAAATGCATGAAAATAAAAATAGAAGTTCTTGGTTTCTTTGTTGGTTTAGTTCTTTATGAGGCCTGACTATTTAGCACTATTATTTTCAATTTCTAAGTTCTCTGTATATCCTTACAATATTATACCCGATGATTTATGACACCAAATATTTCCTTGATTGTAGCAAATATTACGATGCTTCCTTTGTCATGAAAATGATTCTACACTAGGGAGGAGAAAATCAGGATTATTCCCATTAATATACTTTATGGTCATTATGTATGGTCATTATCAATACTGAATGATTTCACTCAGAAAATATAGTGAAATGAAACAAATGAACTACAATAGCATGGATGTTTTCTAGTTATTTTGTTTGTTTGTTAAGTAATTGACTTTGTATGTGACACCCTTTCTTCCCAGATTGCCTTTTCATCTTATTGTTAAGTTAGTAGCTATCTGTACCAATGGATGTTAGTACTTATAGTCAGTGTAGCTCACCAATTATTCATTACTCATTCAAGAGCATCACAGTTCTTAATTTCTAAAGGTCTTCAATTATTCCTTGCAGAGAAAAGGCAAATTTGAATTTTCAAGGAATTGCAGTAGTTGCTTAATTGAAAAGAAAAATAATTATTCTACCTCAACCCATTTTGAATTTATGGGTACAGCAAAAAGTTATCTTAAGAGGAAATAGGATCACCAATTCTACCTACTCCCAGTATATACCCCCAAAACGTAAAAACTAATTTGAAATGATACATTTGCCCCTATGTTCATTACAGCACTATTTATAACGGACAATTAATTTATGAAAATAATCTATGTACCCAATGTCTGAGAAATGGATTAAGGAGCTATGGTATTCACTCAGCTATAAAAAAAAGATGAACTCTTTCCATTTGCAACAACATAGGTAGCACTGGAAAAGATTATGCAAAGTAAATAGGTCAGAAGAAAAAAGAAATACAGAATGATTGTACTCATATATATAGAAAATATAGTGGAATGAAACAAACGAAAACATTAACCCCCCAAAAAGGTCAAAGGTAACACTTTTAAAATTCACTGTCCCCACCTCACCCAAGGAACTATGAATATAACTTCTATAAGTAGGATGTCCTTTTTAGAAGTCATTGCCTCTTATACTTCCATTTTATGTCATCATCAAGTAATGACAACTTTATAATTTTTTCCTTTGTAAGACTAATTTTTTCACCTTATTACATTATCTGAACTTTCCAAAACTTGCTAATAAAAAGGTTAATGTTTTGAGTAGTGATATGGTGATAGTGGGATTCTAATCTTGTTTCTGACTTGACTACCCATTTATCAGTAACTATTGTTTGAGTTATCTATCTTTTCTATATACTCCTTGCAATATTAAATAATTATTGATTTATTAATAATTGAGGTTTTATAAATGGATTTTGAATTTGGCCACATATATTCTGATTTCTTTCAGCATGGTTTCATGTTTTTTTATCTCATTTTTGATGAACTACATTATATCAGCAATTTTCTAATATTAGGAAATCATTCTACTATGGAATTAACTATGCTTCATTATTGTACATTTTCCAAGATAGTGGATTTCATAGATCCTTTACATTTTACTCTTTTTAATGTGTAATAATTTTTTACCTCTCCTATTGTATAATTTAGATAGTAATAAGTCAAATAGCAAATTTTTAAAAGCCTCATCTACAAAAAAGACTTTCCATAGGTAAAATGACAAGTGGTCACAATGGATAATAATATCCATTATTGCTTTTGGGTAATATAAAATTATCTGATTAAAATTTAATATTGTTTAAATTTATAGTTTATATATTATAGTTAAAATATTATTTATTGTAGTTATTATATGTCATGGTTAAAATATATCTTATTTATACTTACTATTTCCTTATTATGTTTAACTGGGAACTCCTAATATCTCAAGGAATATTTAGTGTATAGAATTCTATGAACTTATTTTGGTTTACTATTTCTTTGCTAAGGGTACCAGGCTCTTTAAGAAAAGAAATGAGATGATTTCATCTATTTTTATATGTCTGAGCAGTTTAAATAACAATATGATTCTTAGATTAATTTGCTTATGAACATATTTAGAAAGAACATAAGTTTTCTGCTAAAAGCACCTTTTTGAAAACATTTTAAGTACTATAATGTTTATAGCTGTTTTTCCAGTTTTCCAATAGTCCTTGAATTCTGATTTTTTTCTGAAAATGATTGATATTAAAAATTTCATATTTATTAACACAGAGCACTATTAGTGTTCTATAGTAAGGAAAAATATGATTATATCCTCTTTCAAAACATACTGTAATATTTCCCATTTTTCTAACTAGCCTTGTTAGAAATTTATCTATTTTTTCAGTCTTTTTGGTGAACAAGTTATTTTAGTTTTCAATTCTATTAATAATCTCTGTAAAATTCTGTTAATAATACGATTAATTAAAAACTTTTTTTATTCTTTGAATCACAACCTTGGTAAATGGTTCTTGGAATACCTCCCTCTCCTTTCTCCCTCTGGTGCCCCCTCCATTCTCTCAAACTCTGTTCTTTGCTGTTTACTAGTCTGTGCTAAATCCATTAGTCTCTTTCTTTCCTGTGGCAGTGTTCTTTCACTGGGTGAGGGACTGTGTTGTTGGAACCAGGAGAACCTTGCTGGTAGGTTTTCAGTCTTAAGATTGCAGCTAGTCCAAGCTCTCTTATTGGAGATTGACTTCTCCAATCCCATCTCTGTTGTTTTGCTACTGGGTCCGGCATCAGATTTAGGGAGTTTCACACCCTGTCAGTGTTGGTGAAGAAGTTTCTCTGTGGATACAGGCATTCATGAGTGGCCATTGTAGATCATTTCTTCTGTCTCACTTTGTAGCCCTGCTATGGGGCCAATGCCCCCAGTTCTTGACCCTCCTCTCCTCTCCCATTGTGTGGGGAGGGGTGCCTTGGTCTCCTAAAAGGCATCTCTGCAATGAAGTCTTGTCTCTTCTAGACCCAGGGAGCTCGTAGTAGTACCTCTTGGCATGGTGTTTCCATAGTTGTCTCTCCTGTCTCACGTGCACTGGTTCTCTTGATTGTCCATCTGCTTTGTTCAGTTCAGGCTTGTGGGCTGGATTTTTACCTGAACCCTTGCCCATTCTATGATGGAGTTTGTATTATGAATGCTCTTCTTTCTCCTGAAGATTAGCTGGGGTGAGAGTGAAATGGAAGGGACATTTCCCAACCCCCTGCTTGTGCACCAGTACCTCCCTGCATGGGGGTGGGACCCAGAAGGCTGGGCATGCACCCTCCCAAACCCCCTTGGGGTGGAGGCTGGGGGAAACATGCCCCAGCTGATCTAGCTGCAGATGACTGCCCCGTGCAAAAACCATCCACTGGTGGATGGGGCTAAACCCCACCCATCCCCCCTCCTAGGCTCTCCAGGCTTTGGGGGGCTTACCCAGGGGTTGTCGCTGTTTTTACTCCCCATAATGATTAATTTTTGTCTTTTTTGTCTTTACTATTTCAAGATTTTTGTTCTTCCCAATTTGGGTTTCATTATGAAAAGAGAGTATCCTTTCTTTCTTTCTGTTTGTCTGTCTTTCTCTTTCTTGGTCTCGCTATTTTTAGTTTCATTATGAAAAGAGAGTAATCCTTCCTTCCTTCCTTTCCTTCCTTCCTTCCTTCCTTCCTTCCTTCCTTCCTTCCTTCCTTCCTTCCTTCCTTCCTTCCTTCCTTTCTGTCTTTCTTTCTGTCTTTCTTTCCTTTCTTTCTGTTTTTCTCTTTTTTGGTCTCGCTATTTTTGCCCCGTGGAACCACAGGCTCCCGTTGTCCAGGGTACCAAAGACTCAAGCAATCCCCAGCCTCAGCTTTCCAGGTAGCTGGGATTACAGGCATGTGCCACCACGCCCAGCTATTTTTTTGGAACTAGGTC
>PVHY01018462.1:0-13007 GCA_004024945.1 Uropsilus gracilis
AGGGAGGGAGGGAGGGAGGAAGGAAGGAAGCAAGGAAGCAAGGAAGCAAGGAAGGAAGGAATAATCATAATGATTGTTAAGTTAATAAACATTTCCTCCTGCCATGTATATATTTCCATATCTTCAAATAAATTTGTTGGGATTGTGAATGGACTTACAGTTAGCTCACAAGTTTATTTGGGAGTAATAAACACAATTGTATGCTTGATATAAGCTGTATTTATATCTTTCATGAACACTGTATTGGAAGAGACCAGACAGAAGTGACAAGTTGTTTTGGGAGAGGGGGATTCTTCTTGAACCTGTTGTATTCCTTCTATACACCTTGTTGGTGTGAGAAGAATGCAGTCTTGACTAATCTCTACTGAACCAGAACAGGCCTTTTGTCAGCATTAATGACTACCTAGTAACTTTGAGAGAGAAGGTAATGCTTTCTCTGAACCTGAAAAATAAAAGCAAACAAATCAGTGAAAATAGGCTTGCTATCTATGAAAGCTGTGAATTCCCAAGCTGTGTTCCTCTCTGGGTATCCAGTGTACTTCCTATGCAGCTCTGGGCCCAATGCATCACTCTCTGATCTTAAGAGTGGGGGCAAGGGAATCAAGGCAAATGCAGCAATACTGATGTTACTTTCTGAGTGGTGAGTAATCAAGTCTCTTTGTCCCTAACTCTAGAGTCTTGTGTCTTATGCCAGAATCTATGAAAAATTACCTAGCTAATTTGTCAGCTTTAAGTAGGATAAAATAAAATCTCAGAGCCAACCGTGCACACATTTTATTTATTAAAGACTTTTCTTGTAACCTTCAACACAGATTTATAATTTTCTATAGAAAAGACTTACACATCTCCTGTCAAGAGGAAAGAAGGGAAGGAGGGAGGCAGGTGAAATATGACATAAAATTGGCTAAATAAAGCCCATCTTTCAATTAGATTTGGGAGTATAGTCTGCTAAATTGCTGCTTCTGTGCAGAACTGTACAACCTATGCCATTACATTATGCTTTGTGCAAACATGTATTATTCCCTTTTATCCACTATTGGCACTATTTGGTTACTTTTTTTTATTATTATTTTTCAAGAGTGCATATCTGTATTAATCTTGTCATAATTTTTATGCTTGACATTTGGTATATAATACACATATGTTATGTCCCATATAGTCACTTAAGAGCATCATATGTGCCCTTTACATAAAATTGAATTCTTCCCTAAAACACAGATCATATTTTCTTCATTTCTGTCTCAGCAGTTGGCATATTATAAAATTCTGTGTATGTGTACCCATAAAATAAATACAGTTGGCTGACAGAGTGACTGACTAGCCTTGTTGAAACATATTTTAAGATGTTCACAGCAGTTATTCTCACTATTTAAGATGATTATAATCATAATAATGACTTTCATTTGTATAATGCTTTATATTTTCAAAAACCCCATCCTTACACATTATTTAATCTGAACACACAAACAAGTCTGGGTCTGCAATAATCAACATAAATAGTATCCATTTAACAAAATAACTTGATTACATATATTTTTGCACATAAGATTCAAATAAGCCTACATTATGCAAAAATAAAAAGGCAAAGGATGCATCTACTTGCTATTTTACCTGTGGTGAACATTAATCCAAATCATTTATTGTGACTTTGATCAAGCTACATCTGTTTGGAATACTGCTTTGATCTGTGTTACAAATCAGGTTGCCCCTAGCGTATTCATTGACTGAATAGAAGAAGGTAAAATTACTCTTTATTTTCAGATTTTGAATTAGATAGTTTTGCTTAGCTAAAATGTCTCAGGGCTCAGAGCTGGGACTATTACCATTCTCAATTTAATTTATAAATGTGTTTTGTTTTGTTTCTGTGTTTTTTTTTTCCTTTTTCTCAACCCACTTGTAATAGTGCTTACTGCACTCCAGCTCTAAAGCACTTCCATGCTCAATCTTGTTAAAGTGTGGAATTGTCTCTCAATTTGAAGATCACCAAGATGGACTGTGTCCCTGAGAATAATTAATATCTGGAGACCCAATTTAGATCTTTTTGTTCAAATCTTCAACAAAGATCCTCATTTATCAGCATAAGTTTCCCATGAGTCACATTGCTATCTGGAAAGTAGGTCACAGTAAGAACAGTATTGACTTTTAAGGCCTGTATACAAAGATGCTGGTCTAGTAAAACAGCATGTTCTCAAAGCATGACATCTAAAAGGTCATTGTAGGGACAACCACAACCACCTAATAATGATGATAGAAATTTAGGAAATGCTTCAATGTGGTAGAAAACTGGTTTCAACTGAACATACACTATTACAAAATCTGGAGATTTTATACACTCAGATATGCATGTAGGGTGACTTTTAAATATCCTAATCTGCTAACTCATGACACTACAGTATATCATATGATTATTCACAAAATTAATGATGCAAACATCAACACTAGGTAAGCAAGAATTTCAAAGTTTATGCTATTTCTCTACAAAATAAACTACATTATTTGATTAATTTCAGCAGTTTAAGTTATTGAACTTTAATTATTTTTACAACAAACTATGACATGACTCATATCCCTCAATCCTGAGCTATCGACATAAGGAATTTGAACAAATTCTGATCTTAATCAGGGTAAATAAAGCCAAAAAAGAAATAAAGTAATTTAATTTGATAAAATAAAGTGGAAGAAGGTATTTATTAATTTAAGATAATCTCCTTTTAGTGTAATTCAGAGTGTGGTCATTAACTCCATTTTACAATGTGGAATTACCATCATAAAGATCATGACATTCACTACAATCAGAATTTTTTTTTTTGAGGTAATATTGTTTTACAACATTCTTGTGGGTCTCATGTACACATCTTCAGTTTAGCGACTGCAGATATCACACCATGCCTACTATTAATTGTTCAGTCACCATCCAGGAATTGACCCCCTCCACCTGTTCTACCATCCCCACATTGTGCTGTTAGTCTAAGAGATGCTTTGTCTGTGTTGTATGCTCATTTTTCTTTATACTTCATAAATGAATAGAATCATATAACATTTGTCTTTTACCTTCTATCATAATTCCCTCAAAATCCATCTTTGTTGTTACAAATGGCAAGATTTTATCTCTTTTTTTTGTAGCATCTGAGTAGTATGACATTGCATATATGTAACACATCATGTTTATCCACTCATTCACCCTTGAACTTTTCTATTCTTCCTGTATGTTGACTATTGTGAACAGTCTTTTAAGATTTTCAGCAGTTTGAATGTTGTTCATTTACATTATGGAGGGCCAAATGCTTCCCTGAATTGCCACTGATCAGATGTTAATCATTCCTAAATATAACATCTAGATTGATAATTGACCAGAAAATGGGAATCATGGCCTAAAACAGATTGACACATAAAAATTATCATTATACTAGTTTAGATTTACTCTTTACTTATGGATTTTTGGTTAATATTTATGTGTGTATAGATTTATGTTAAAGTAGCATATTAGTTCCCCTCCTTAATATTTATTTCTCATAGGAAATATATAATGTAAATTTTTTTTGCTGATGGCATGGCTGTGGACTTGCTTCTCACTGACAAAATTAAACCACTAAAATTCTTTTTTTTTAAGAGGATGTCCTTCATTTTTGAAAGTGGCATTTCTTTTTTCTTTTTTTAATTTTTTAAATTTATTAAATAGTTTATTTAAATATATATTTCACATCTTTGTAATCCCCAGGGGTGATCCCCCCTACCCTCCCTGACTGTTCCCACCCTATCCCAACTACCCCTCACCCTGAGTTGTGTACTTCAGTTTGGTTGTTAGCTTGTTTTGGCTTTTCTTCAGGGTTTTTTGTTTATCTTTCCCATGTCCCATATAATGGTGAAACCATTTCTGTCTTTTTCTTTTTGACTTGTTTCTGCTAATGTGATTTCTTCTAAATATATCCATGTTATTATAAAATCATCCAATTTGTCACTTTTAATTAATGAGTAATATTCCATTGTGTATATATACCACATCTTTTTCATCCAGTCACCTGTCTTGGGACATTTAGGTTGCTTCCATGTCTTTGTAATTATAAATAGTGCTGCAGCAAACATGTCCTTTGGGTAGCTACCCAAGAGAGCAATTGTTGGGTCATATGGTAGTTCCTTTTTCAGTAATTTGAGGGTCCTCCACACAGCTTTCCACCACTAAAATTCTTAAAAAAAAAAAAAAAAAACTATAGACTCCCTCTCTCTCACTCTCTCTCTCTCGCTCTCTCTCTCACTCTCGCTTTCATTCTCTTTCTCTCTTACTATCTCAGGTATGAAAACAATTCATGGCTAGGGGTATGCCTGAATTGTGTTAGGATTTAGGCTACAGAAATGAAGGATGTTAGCACATTCTTTTCATTACAGACACAGAGATGCTCTCCAATCAGCTATATCAGTATTACAAATGACATCTTTAATTTCCTCTGTTTCCTAGGAAAATGCTACTTAAATAGTTTTAAATCCAAAAGAAAAAAGAAAAGTTTTATTTATTAGTGTTCTAAATCCATAGCAGCTTGTTTTGAAGTAAGACCCTGAGAAATCGAAAAAGGTTAATAATTGGTGATCAAAACAGCAAATTTCAAAGTTTATGGGGAAGTCATTCAGGTTGCTTTAGATTTTTACCTAATTTAGTACAGATGACAGGTGGGATTAGCCTCAATGAACAATTTATGAACATTGTGCATTCTAGTGAGTGATAATAATCAAAGAGCCAAGACATTTGCTAATTACTGGAAATTGGCCTTAGTTAAGTTCGGACTTAATATGGTTAGAAGATTCTTAAACATATTGATATATGGACCTTGAGGCTACTATAAGGTGTACAGAATGGGGAGTCTTGAATTTCTAATTAAAAGCTTGTTTATAAAAGCCTTCAAAATATTAGTAGATGAAATAGTTTTTGGCTACTAGTAGTATTTCTCAGTTTGGACTATTGGCAAGCACCTTTACTTAAAAGCAACTAGGTCACCGAGAGAAATTGCACTTCCTGCCAGGTTTAGTCAGTCAGTCAGTACTAGAGCAGCTATCTAAATTCTGTCTATATTATTTTGACCTGCATTCAAGATTAGTAAAAATAATTGATCAGAACTAACTTAGAATTCTCTGTCATTTCAACATGCTTAGGTTATCTAAAATCACCTACTTGTGATCTTAAATTGGCTTCATTAAAATATATATATATAATAAACATTCATAATAGCTAGATTTCAGGGACTTAGTTATGTCTCCATTCAGATTTCAAAGAACAAATACACAAGTGAACATTCAAAAAATGAGCATGATTACATAAAGCAGTACTATTTGTTTTCCGTTTCTTTGTCTTTTGTTAATGGATAACTAATAGAATTTTGAAAACTATAAGCTCACAAGATTTTTAGATTTATATCTAAAATCATATTTATAGGTTTATAGCAAAGGCTATTTCAAGAATAGATATTAACATTTTGAAATAAAATAGCTTTGTTTAAATAGAACCCAAGAAATCTAAGTGCTATAGTACTATAGTTATTTTTGCCTTGATTTTAGCAATATAAAATTCTGATCATTTCCTTTCTTATTAAATTTGAATTTTCATTCCATTTTCCCATATATATTTATACAATATAAAACATTTTCATATCTGAAACATTTTATTGATAACCTGTCATCTTCTAAGCACAAAAATATTCAATTTAATTTTCAAAATTTTTAGATTACTATTTGCCATGAGAGTCAAAGTTAAAAAAAAAGAAACTAGTTTAACACACTAATCTTAATTCAAATTGGTCAAAAAATAGAAACATTGTAAAAGGTGGCAATTATTCTTTAAAACTCTAATAAAACTATTAAGTATCATTGACATTTTAAAACAACTTGTCTACTTAAAAGACTGTTATTTGTAACTAGAATAAAGCAGGATTTAATATTATTACCATTTATATGTCACCTGCATTAACAAATTAGTGGAAGAGAAGTTTTGTGGAGTTTTTTTATTAGTGATTACATTCAATTCTCTTATGAGCAATAAACCAAAAAACACTTAGTTATCTATGGTTGCTATTGCTAGTGATATATCATTTGACAAACATTACTTCCTCAGATATTTCCTTGAATTTTTATTTACAAAAATGACCTGGCAGTCCCTCTTGATAGATATTTGCTAAATCACAAGAAATTAATCCATAATGGAGTAAAATAATTATCAAATACAAGTTATTCTGTTTAGTTAATTCTACCATTATTCTGTTTATCTGATTCTATACAATCTCTTTCTCTTGCTCTCTCTCTTTTTCTGACTTTCTCTCACTTGCTTTGAGAAGTCTGTTAATTGATTGGACTCCCAGGCTGTTGAAATTATCCAAATTATCCAAATTTTGTTCAACCCATTTTGCCAGTAAAATATACATGATAACTTTATTATTTCTCAAAGTATATTTTTATTAAAGTACTCAGGTCACACATTTGGTTCATATAATTTATCAAGCAACTCAAAATCAGATCTATTAATGCTCTGTAATCAAACTGGCACTATGAATCTAATGCGAAGGAAAATAATAAATTATATTTTAAAAGATATCTAAAGTTTAAGACTAAAATCCCTTTTAGAATGTGTTAATATGAGGTTGAAAGATGGTAAGCATTTCATATGATGAAAAAGAATGTCAAATGGGAATAGAGTATTTTAGATGTGAGTTGATAAAATAGATTTTAAATATATGTTTAAAATATCCATTAAATGTAGGCACAATCATCTAAAATATCTCTGAATTTTGTCAAACATACCCTGGAACTTTTGGTGGTTATTGAAAAAAATTGTTTTTAATTTCATTTAAAATGACCAATAGTGTAAGCTTAGTGTATCTTCTGTTAAATGATTCTAAAAATGGGCTATATAAAATTAAACACTGAAGCAAGTAAAGATAATAGTTGTTAAAAATATTAAAGAAAGATTTAAAATACTGAAGTAAGTAAAGATAATAGTTGTTAAAAATATTAAAGAAAGATTTAAAATATGTAACTATGTGCATGCTCACATAGTTACAGGAGAACCCCCTAAATATATTAAAGATCATTCTTGCATTTACTATTTTTTAAAACAGTGCTGCCCTTGTTTTGATCTTACTAGACATTCTCTTAAGATATATGGGCATAGAGTCATGAAGTCTAAAAATGAAAATTGTTATCAATTTTACCAATCACACTACATAAGACACCTAATTTTGGAAAACTTCAACACAGGTTAAAGATCCCATTTCTATTAAATAAGTTATGTGTCAATGACATTGAATTTTAAAAACATTTATTTATGAAATTTTGAATTATCATTAATGATTTTCTCCAAAACATGTTGTTTTAATTGTTCCATGATTTGTATCTTTTGTTTTTACTTTCAGAATTGAGTATAACAGCAGGCTGCAATGAGAAACTCTTTCCCTTTTTTCTAATATGAGAAGACCTCTGTGACTCACTATGAAAAAGAACACAGAAAGGCCGTTATAGAAACTATCTCACTTGAAAGATTGTTGTGTAACTCCAAGGGTTAGCATGTACCCTCTTAAAGACTATTCACATAGAATAATCAGTCTTTGATTGAGGAAGAAACTAGCTTAGTGAAGTTATTTCAAGTTCAGGGATGAGTTTATTGCAAACTGCAAGCTCAAAGTAAATTACATTGAGCTATATATTTGAATATTTTAGTCTTTGTCAAGTAGGTTTGCTCTGGAGCTCAAATGGTAATCAAATTGGTTTTAAAATATAAGTGCAACCCTCAGAATGTGGGAATATTAGAATAAGATTTTTTGTGGTGATATACATAATAGAATACTACTCAGAGATCAAAAAGATATGCATGCCATTTGCAGCAACCTGGATGGAACTGAAAGGGATTTTTCTAAGGAGGTAAGCCAGATGAAGAAGGACAAATACCAGAAGATTTCACTTAGATGCAGAATCTAGAAAAAAAAAAACAGAGAATAAGACATAGGCAGATCCTTGAAAGCAGACTGTCTGAGATACTCAGTTGAAAAGGGAAAGATGGTCAGAAAGGAGATGAGAGAAGGGGGAGAAGAGTTTGGTGGAGTATGGTGGATGGTGGCGATAACTTTGGTAATGACTGCATCTGGGGGGGGGGATCCTCAATTGTGGAATGTTACAGGTGAGGTGTCTTTAAAGTGAGAGAGGTAATAAATTTATAGGATAAATCTAAAATGATGGAAGGAATATCAAGGGCACCTAACTACTCAGTATAACCAGGTTGTACCAGAAATGCAAACCAAAAGGGAGAAAAGATGGTAAGAGATTATGAGTATGAAAAGTCTATCAAGTGTGATAAGCCATGAAGTCTTCACAGTTTCCATGTCAGTTCCAATTTATCTTTTATTTTGTCAGTCTTGCTTTTTAATGATAGAGTGTAACATCGCAACTTTGATATTTCCTGCCCCATGGTTGTAAAATCATCCCTGCATGGCAATGGAATACGCAGAAAGCTTGGTCTTTTCTATAAGGAAATTTGAGAATTAGATTCAAAAAGTGTCCAGCAACAGAGATAATATATTTACTCAAAAAAAAAAAGACAATTTGTTTAGTTTTTACAAAAGGTATTATTTCTTTCAGTAAATTCATTTTATTCTGAAAATAACTGGCAATAGTGAGCATATTCTTTCTTTTTTTTTCTTTTCTTTTTTTCTTTTTCGAGACTAGTTCTCACTATATTTGCCCGTGGAAACACAGGGTCACGTTGCCCAGGGTACCACATACTCAAATAATCCCCAGTGTCAGCTTCCCAGGTAACTGGGATTACAGGCACACGCCACCACGCCCAGCTATTTTTTTTGGGACTAGGTCTCACTACATGCCCCCAGCGGGACTCAAATCACGATCCCTGGCCCCACCGGTGGCTTCCTAGGCTGCCAAATACCAGCATGCACCACCATGCCCAGCCTAGTGAGTATTTTCTTGACAAACGAAAGCCTTATTTAAATTAAAAGCTGGTCTTTTACAAGCCCCACCTGGGTACAAACAAAAAGGCAGAGTACAGCTGTTAGAATTCACTACAACTTTTCACTCCAAAGAAATTAAATAAAGTGATACTAAAACTTCATTATTAATATAAGTAACTGGAAAACATGTTCCTATTAAATGCATGCATTTCTATAGAAATGAAATTAAGTATATTATATTAAACTGATTTTGATCTAGTAATTTTCTATTTGCTCTTTCAAACTTTGACCTCCAAACAAAAGTTGTAGTTACTTGTAAAGTCACTGTGTTATATGGATTGCTCATTTTATCAATTTGAATTATTTTGCCTACATAAAATATAAAATTAAAAATAATACTAAGAAACAAAGTATATTCTATTTCACATAACATAAATACAAAAAATTTTTGATCCTCCCAATGGATATCCCAGCAATTTTATAGGCCTCCCAGTTTCTTTCCATGACTGTGCTGTCTTTTTGCAGTGAATAACTTATATTCAAACTTTCTCCCAAATTTAGCTACCACATTTCAGGATTTCATGCAGAGATTCAATACCCACATCCAGAAATGTGTTTTTCTCCCCATACATTGTTTTCAAAACAAGACAGATAGATCCAGAAATCTCAAGTAGATCTCTTTTCATTACTTATTGTCCAGAACTGAATCTCATTCACCCCATTCTAATCCTGAAAAAGAAAAAAAAAATGTATTAACTGTAATAGCAGAGTCATCTACCAGAAAAGAAAATTACTAATCAGAATGGACTAATGACATCAACCAGTGTGTAGGAACATCCAGATGACTGCCTCTCTTCTCACAGCTCTAGGAATTACCACAATTGGCTTAGACTGGTGGCTCAGAAATTTTATTTTCTGAATAAGCAGCATCAGCACAATTGGAGAACACAGTGAGTCCTCAGTAAAGGTCATTGATAAGTTCTTGGAAAATGAAACTTTAAGGAAAATGACATATAATGAAAGCAGTTCTTCAAAATACTGTCATTTCATTCAAAGTCTGCTGGGATTGCTCTTTATCCCATCGACATAATAAGGAAATGACATTGAATGAAAATGACAGTATTGCAAGGCCTGCTGCAGTTAAAAATGGAAGTTCTAAGGTCTCACCTCTGAACAATTGAACATGACAACACTGAGGGGTGTGTGTGGGGAGGACCTGGCAATTTGTATTTTATGAAATCTTCAGGTGAATACAATGTTTGGTAGGTTTAAAAATGATGGATTAAGCCTGTCATCATCCCTAATCTGAAAGTCACCAAACAAATGTCTAAATTAGGTATTCACATATTAAAAACCTAGAACTGATGTTCTAATAGGAAAGAAGAAATTATGGGAGTGACTGTTGGCTAAGAAATGACAGTATTTCTGCCATGTCTACCTCTGTTTATCTTTTTTAAAAAATTTCCTTTTCCACTCCCCTTCTTATTCTCTTTGTCTCTCTCTCCTCTCCTCAACACAAACCATCTACACTGCTTCATGCATTGAGTTATGCAGAATAGTTATAGAAGCAACTCAGATATTACACAAGCTTAAGAAGGAGAATGATACTACATTGGTTTAATTATATTGCTTTTTTTAAAGCTTGTAGTAAAAAAAATCATAAAATGACAGCCATCTTCTTATGATAATTAAGGCACCCTATACTAAATTTGAGCTAATCAAACTGAGTTACCTAAAAATCATCTAACCCCACCAATAATTATTCAGTACTATACACCTAGCTCTACGGTATACACTAATTATATTTCATTTCTTTTTAAACCAGTTCAAATATCATCAATGTACCACAGTTATGGCGAGGAAATCTCCTAGGTTCAAAGTTGTTTGATTCTTAGGACTCCGTCATCTTTGAAGAGAACCACTGCCTTGTCATTTGATTTGTTACGGAATGATATAGCATTGATAGTTTTGGTATAGCATGATTTAATGTTGAGCACATATACAGATAACAAAATAACATTTTACTAATCTCTAATCCTTTTTGTGATTTCTATCACCTTTCATGAATTCCCAAGAGGGAGTCACTTGTGATATTGGGTAAAAAGCATTTTCAGAAGTTCAGATTTGCACTTCATTGGCACTTTCTCTACAGAGTAGGAGGATCACAGTTATTTTCTTTAAAAGAAATGTAAAGAAAAAAGGCAAACTTTAAAGCTTTCAATGCATCAAACAGAATAATCAGACATTTTATAAAATATATATCTTGATATATCCACCAGTATGTGTTTTCAGCAAAAAGAAAAAGCTGTAAAAATACTCAACACTGGTTTTCTTGCTTGTGAAATGTTAACTATGGGCTTATTTTAATTCTACTGAAATATTGAAATTAGTTTTATCATACTGCTCCTTATTTTCCAACCCTCCTGACAAATAGACTTTACACAAAAAGTGAGACTTTTTGCAAGCTGATAAATCATTATCAATTCATGAAGTATGAATATGCAGTGAAATTTTCAACTAAAGGATATTAATAACTTATAATTTTGTATTTTTTTATAATTTCACAATTATTATATTACTTATGCTAGCAGATAGCAATGCTTTGAACATTTTCAATTTGCTAACTGTTAAAAACCTAGCAAACCAAAGCCAAAATTTCTAGATATTGGCTTAAAATATATATTTATATAGTTGCCCCACCATGTAGTCTTATTCCCTTGTTCAATTCTAAAAATTATATTTTGATTCAATTTTGTTCTTCTCTTAACTAGCTAATATAAAATTTAGTACTCTTTCTGAAGATTTAGAGGCACATTTGAATACTACAGAGCTATTCTGTTTGCAAAAATATACTCTCAGACCAGTAGATTTATTAAACTGGGTTCTATTTTCCAATTAAATTTCAGAAACTACACTTGAATGAAGATGTTGCTTTTAGTTTAGAGACTAAATATATCAAGATTGCTCACTGGATGTAGAAACACCCACTTAATCTGAGATATTAGCATATATCCTGATAAATATAAAGCAATCTGGGATTAAATGTAAACTTACATTAATTATAAAGCACAGTCTGATTTGAGGCATTAAAATGATGAAGTAAAATATAGCATAGTTTTCCTTTCTGTTGACATTATTTCTAGAAGTGAGATAACTACTAGAAAATATATTTGGAAAGCCTTATAACAATAAAAACATATATCAAACTCTATAACTCAGAATTTATCATAGTTTGATTAGTTACACTCTTTTGGTTATCTTCAACACTACTAGAATGTTTACTTAAACAAATTATCTTAAAATTCCAATCATAAAGACTATAATGTTTTATCAACAATTTGGAATCTGGAACTATGTCACAGCTCTAACAAGGAAGATCAAGGCTAAAGCTTATACAGGGTTCTCCACTGTTGACAGAGAAGTTGAACCAAATCCACACCTCCCTATGAAGTCTTATCTATGAACTTCCCTACTGTACCATACATTACTACCATACAATTCTATAAATGACCAAACTATTTCATGCCTCTGTGATTTCATATTCTTTCCATTGCATAATCCATGGAAGTTTCCTCCTAACATTACAAGGTCCTCTTAGAGTAACTTTCCCTTTCTGATGATTTTCCTCATTTACTTATAAAAAATACTTATTTTCAACAAGCATTGTTTCTAGCACCAATTCAATAGGGAATTGGGTGGGTAAAGAATGAATCCATCTGTGTATTCTTTCAGAGACAGACTATGACCTTCATCTCTCTCCCTTACAAATCATGTGTGGAAGTGCTATGCATGCAACTGGTCCTTAGTAAAATGTTGCTGAATGTCATTCAATGAAATTTATGAAAGCATTTATATTTTGGTCAAATAGATGAGATTCAATATCAACTTTAGAAAGTTGTTTTAATTACCTTTTTGTAAAATATGATGAGTATTTTGTCTCTTCTTCTTGAGAAGGATCACATTGTTGATCATTTTTTGTGTGAAGAGTAAAATTCTTGCCTAAGATTTCATGTTTTAAAGGAAAACTATTTTTTGTTCTTTAACCATCTTCCACTTTTGTAGTATAAAAGA
>PVHY01018462.1:13107-29300 GCA_004024945.1 Uropsilus gracilis
ATCACTCCCTCCCATCCCCCCCACCCCCCCAGTTGTGTTCTTCAGTTTGATTGTTAGCTTGTTTGAACTTTTCCTCTTGGCCTCTTGCTTGTTTTTCCTGTTACCCATATATTAGTGAAACCATTTGTTTTCTGTCTTTTTCTTTCTGACTTGTTTCTGTTAATATGATTTCTTCTAGGTACATCCATGTTATAAATTCATCAAATTTGTCATTTTTAATTGATGAGTAATATTCCATTGTGTATACATATCACACCTTCTTCATCCATTCATCTGTCTTGGAACATCTGGGTTGTTTCCATGTTCTTGAAGTTATAAATAGTGCTGCAATAAACATCTGAGTAGAGGTATCCCTTTGTATAAGCCTTGTGGTCTTCTTTGGGTAGATTCTCAGAAGAGTTATTACTGGGCTAAATGGTAGTTACATTTTCATTAGTTTGAGGGTGCCCCCACACTACTTTCCATAGTGGCTGTACCAGTTTACATTCCCACCAGCTGTGTAAGAGTGTTCCTTTCTTTCTGCTTCCACCCCAGCACTTGTTACCTGATTTTTTGATGTGGGCCATTCTTACTGGTGTAAGGTGTATCTCATTGTGGTTTTTGTTTGCATTTCCAAAAATATAAAATGCTTTACAAATTTGTGTGTCTTCCTTGCACAAGGACCATGATAATCTTTTCTGTATCATTTCAATTTTAGTATATGTGCTGCCCCATATTTGATATATCTTAACATATTTTTTTTTCTTTTGGTTTCTAAACATGAGTAACATAAGCTCTCTGAGTGCATTTGGATAAGAATTCACAGTATATTTTCTACTTTCTTTTTAAATAGAACTGCAGATAATAACAGAAAATCAAGTAGAATTTTCCATACAATATAGTTGTTTTCTAGTCACTTTTATTGAAATTATTTAAATAACTAGTTTGATAGTTTCCCCCTGCTGACTTTATTTCTTTGACTAAACTTTAGCAAAATATATATCCCAGTCACTGAAAAAAATAAATCAAATCTTTATCCAAACTCTCTCTCTCTGTTCTTATACTCTTTCTTTCCCATATAGGAAACAAGAAATGGGATAATTTTAATTTCTTAATTAAATAATTTTAATTATTTCATTACTTTTAATAATTTAATTATTTAAATAATTTTAATTTTAATTAATTTTAATAATTTTAATTTCTGCAACAAGTGAAACTTTGAGAAGTACATTTTTAAAATTTCTATTCCATTCTCATTTAACTGATTGTTTTAATTTTTAGTATCTTATAACAGTTTAAATCTTCTGTTTTGGGAATCTATATATTATTAGTTACTACATGTTTATTCATCACTCATGATAGTTTTTCCATTTTCCCTCCCATTGTGAAACTGATCTCAATCATTTACTGTTTGCCCAAGATTTAGCTTGTATATTATATAGAAGAAGAATATATTTTAGGAAGGCTTATTTTCCAAAATTCCATTTCCAAAAGAAAGTTATCCTACTTGGTATCATATATGTATACGTAAAAATAAATATTTTTATGATCCTGACTGATGGATCTGTTTGGCACCTATTGACATTGTAATGATACATTCTGATGAAAATCTCAGTAATAGTGACTTGTGTTATCAATAGAAAAGCCAAAATTCTTTTGTCAGGAATGCTTTTACCATTCAGGATCTTATGTGATTCCATATAAATTCCATTAACTTAAAATAACATAAAATAAGAGATGCCAGAAGTCACTGATGCTGGCACCAAGGCTTTGGGAGGGTCTCTTTCTTGCATTGTTGCCACCACAGATCCAGAGAATGGACCCTTCACCAGGTTCCTGAGGGAACCCACCTTACCTTTCCCTCACCCAGGTGAGATACTGGAAGTCATTGGCACCAGTGCTGTTTGTGGCTGCTTGTGGCGCTGGTGCAGATTAATAAACTAAACTACAGATCTACTCTCAATCTGGAAAACCTTACTGTCAACGTGCCAATCAAGACCAGAGCCATGGTTTCTGAATATGTAGAACAAGTCAGAAAGCAAAACATAGTAAGGAGAAAGAATGTAGACATGTAAGCCATACAGGAAATAATCCATCACCAGCAAAAACAAGATAATCTCCAGAAAACAGCAAGGAAAACATTGCAGAAATTATGTGTATCTCAGACAAAGATTCCAAAATCAACATGTTAAATACACTCCATCAGATAAGAGAAGAATGAGAAAAAAAAAGGACAACAGAATCATAGAAGCATTTAATGTGGTAAGGGAAGGAGTAGAAAAATAAAAAAGAAAGCATCAACATGTATAACCTAATTGATGGACTGAAGAATGAAAATGAATCCCTACAAATGAAACTGAAGGAGACCCAGGATTTAAGGGTTGTAATAGATGAGCTCAAAAATTCAGGGAAAAGCCATGGACATATTAGATGAAATAGAAGAATCAATCAGCACACTTGAAGATATAGAAATAGAGAAGATGAAGAAAGAAAAAGAGAGAAAAACAAAATAAGAAGATTGAAGTAAAGCTCAGCGATATATCAGATTCCTTAAAGAAAAGAAGCATAAGAGTAAATGGAATCCCTGAAGGAAAGGAGAGAGTCATGGGAACATAAAGGCTTTCAATATAAGAGAAGAACTTTCCAATCTAAAGAAATGAAAAATAGACATACATGGAGCAAAAAGGACACCAAGCTACTTTAATGAAAGAAAAGCCACAGCGAGACACATCATCGTAAAACTTCCAAGAACTCAAGGTAAGGAAAAAAACAATGACAACGGCTAGAGAAAAGAAATAGATAACCTACGAAGGAAAATCCATTATATTGACATAAGATTTTTCTGAAGAGACACTCCAGTAAAGAAGATAATGGAGTCACATCTACAAAAAACTCAAAGAAAAAAAGTCCCAGCCATGAATAGTCTACCCTGCAAAGCTATCCTTCCTCTATGATGGAAAAATTAGAACCTTCTCGAAAAGCAATGTCTCGAGAAATTTGCTACCACAAAACCCCCACTCCAAGAAATTTTGCAGGAAGCCTCAAGATCAAAACCATAAGAAGAGCAAATAAAGCAAACAAACAAACAAAAGAAACCAAATCAAAACCCCAAAATGATCATCAAGAAACCATTAGAATCTCGAAAATCAATAATCACCCTAAATGTCAATGGTTTAACTCAATCAAAAGATGAAGAATTGCAAACTGGATCGGAAAACAGAACCCAACATACTGCTGCCTCCAAGAAACACATCTGATTTCTAAGGATAAGCATAGATTGAAGGTGCGAGGCTGGAAAACTACACTACAAGCAAACGGCCCCAACAAGAAAGCAGGGGTTGGCATTTTTATATCAGACAGAGCAGACTTCATATTAAGAAAAGTGACAAAAGATAAAGACAGCCACTACTTAATGATTAAAGGGTCAATCCACTAAAAAGACATAACAATAATCAATATATATGCATCTAATGAGGGAGCACCAAAACTCATAAAACAACTACTGGTAGAACTGAAATCAATATTGGTGAGAATACATATGTGGTAGAAGATCTTAACATGCCACTCTCACCAAAAGACAGATCAACAAAACAGCAATTACACAAAGACACAAAATCTTTAAAGGAAGATCTAGACCAAATGGACCTAACAGACATATGCAGAATACTATACCCTCAAGGAAAAGAATATACTTTCTTTTCAAATGCACACAGTTCATTCTCTAAAACTGACCATATATTAGGCCAAAAGACAAACCTGAACAAATACACAAAGATTAAAATAATACCAACCTTTTTCTCCAATCATAAAGGCATCAAATTAGAAATCAACAATGAAAAGAAAATAAAGAGAGTAAACATTACATGGAGACCGAACATCAGACTTTTGGAAGATCACTGGGCAAAAGAGGAAATCAAAGAAGAAATTAAAACCTACATGGAGGCAAACAACAAAGATGACACAACGTTCCAAAATGTGTGCAAAAGCAGTATTAAGAGGAAAGTTCATAGCAAACAAGCCCAAATAAAAAGAATTGAAACAGCACTAAGAAATAATCTCCCAACTTGAGGACCTATATAAAGAGTGGCAAAAAAATCTAAAACCCAACAGAAGACAAGAAATAACAAAAATAAAAGCAGAGATTAATGAAATAGAAACCAAAAAGACCATTGAGAAGATAAACAAAACCAAAAACTGGTTCTTTGAAAGAATAAATAAAATTGATAAGCTCCTTACATGGCTTATGAAGAAAAGAAGGGAGAAAACTCAAATAAACAGGATCATAAAAAAATAACGGGAGATATTACAACAGACCCAGCAGAAATGCAAAAGATAATTAGAGACTACTACGAACATCTATACATAAAGAAATACAACAACCAAGAAGAGATGTACAAATTCCTAGAACAATACAGTCATACAGAATTGAACAAAGAAGAAATAGAGAACTTAAACAGGTCAATCAGAAGCAGTGAAACTGAGGCAGTCATCATAAACCTCCCTAAAAACAAGAGCCCAGGTCCAGATGGTTTCAAAAATGAATTCTACCAAACTTTCAAAGAGGAACTGTGAAAACTCATTCAAAAAAATGAGAAAGAAGAAAGGCTACCAAATACCACCTATGAAGCAAATATTTCACTAATTTCAAAACCAAATAAAGATAGTGCAAAGAAAGAGAACTACCAATCAATCTCCCTAATGAAAACAGATGCTAAAATTCTAAACAAAATCCTGGCAAATCGAATCCAACATTGCATAAAAAGGATCATCCATAATGATCAAGTGGGATTCATTCCAGGAGCTCAGGAATGGTTCAACATCCAAAAATCAATCAACATAATCCATCACATCAACAAAGAGAAAAACAAAAACCATATGATCATATCAATAGATGCAGAAAAAGCATTCAATAAAGTTCAGCATCCTTTCATGATGAAAGCCCTGGGGAAAAAATGGTATAAAAGGAACATACCTCAAAATAAAAAAGTTATATATGACAAACCCACAGAAAATATCATCCTCAATGAGGAAAAACTAAAACCATTTCAATTTAGGTCTGGAATCAGGCAAAGATGCCCAGTCTCTCCACTCCTTTTCAACATAATTCTAGAAGTCCTGGGTAGGGCAATAAGACAAGAGAAAGACATAAAAGGAATCCAAATAGAGAAAGAAGAAATAAAGCTATCATTATACATGTATGATATGATGCGCTATGTAGAGAACCTAGAAAAATTGACAGAAACGCTAATTGTAATAATAAACCATGTGAGATCTGTGCCTGCCCAGATTGGCAGAGCCCACAGTTGCTGGCAAACCTAGGACAGTGGCTGCACCCACTCAGCAACCATACAGCACCCACTGGGCCCCTCTGCCATCGACCTGGCAGGTAAGGGGGATGCAGGGGCTGGCCGAGACCCCCGGACCTGACCAGCGCAGGCAAGACTGGATCCATTCTTGATCCAGGAATGGCGGGGGTGGGGGGATGACACCCTTGCTGCTTCACCCTCACTCCATTTAGCTCACAGGAGGACTAATAGCATAAATGTGCACACAGCGACATAGAGCAGAAGAGGGGCCAGAAAAGAGCTTGCGCAAACATGGGTGTGGGACTCAGAACAAGGATCATTCAGAAAGATAGTAGATGCTGCTGGAATGGAGAAACAACTGTGGTAAAGACCTATCAGACCTTCATCTATGGCTTCAATGGAAGCTGAGCAATCAAAACTCCATGAACTTGCCACCCAAGGAAACACGGCTCCCCCCTTCCCCCAGACTTGGGAGAGGAGACCTGCAGAGTCAGGGCATTGGCTCCACAGCAAATCTGCAAATGGGTGGAGAGGAGATGACCTGCAAGGTCCATCAGTGGATGACTGCCCTCATTGAGAAACCTTGTCACTGACAATGGCTGGGGGAAAGGATCCCCAAAGCCAGAGGTCAGAAAATGAGGTGAAGAGATAGCAGAATGGCAAGGAGATTGTACTAGAGCCAGCAACTAGAAAATACTGATAGACCCCAAATGAACATGGACCGTCCACCCAAAACAAAGCTAAGGACTACAAACCATCAAGCACAATGTGCCATGGCCCTGGAACACAGTCCTTTCACCCGACAAATAGACAGAGCCACAGAAAAAGAGACCAAAGGAATAATGAACCCAACATAAACCAAAAAAGAACAATGAGAGTGGAGACTGAGTGAACACAAGGGAGTGGGGGGGGTGGAGGAGGGAAGGCATCCCAGTAACCATTTATTTACCTTACTTACTTATGCAAGAATTTATAAGAATTTCGAAATAAAATTAAAAAAAAAAAACATTAACACAAAAGGAAAAGATGAAAACTTTTGATATTGCGGTAGCCATTGGGTCCCCCCAATTTCTTATCTGAGCCATCATTTCCACAAACACACACACACACACACACACACAGACAATAGAAATAATAAACCAATTCAGTAAAGTAGCTGGATACAAAATCAACACACAAAAATCAACAGCATTCATATATGAAAGAATCAATCAGAAGAAGAAGAAATTTAAAAAAAAACACCACATTTACGATCACACCAAAGAAAATGAAATACTTGGGGATAAACCTAACAAAAGAAGTAAAAGACCTATACAAAGAAAACTATAAAACATTCTTAAAAGAAATAGATGATGTTAAAAAATGGAAAGACAGCCCCTGTTCATGGATCAGAAGAATCAACATTATCAAAATGGTTATACTGCCAAAGGCAATGTATAGATTCAATGCAATTCCAATAAAGATCCCAATGACATATTTAAAGAAATAGAACAAAAATTACTGAAATTTATATGGAACAAAAAAAGATCCCAAATAACCGAAACCCTTTTGGCAAACAGAAGAGAGAATGGAGGTATTACTATTCCAGACTTCAAACTATACTACAAAGCCATAGTACTTAAAACAGCATGGTACTGGTACAAAAACATACAAACAGATCAATGGATCAGAATCGAATACCCAGAAGTACAACCACACATATGTGGTCATTTAGTCTTTGCCAAAGGGGCAAAAAACATACTCTCGAACAAGGATAGCCTCTTCAGTAAATGGTGCTAGGAAAACTGGATCAAGACATGTAAAAAAATGGACCAGGACAACACCCTCACACCCTGTACAAAAATCTACTCAAAATGGATAAAGGATCTGGAAGTGAGACCTGCAACCATAAAATACATAGAAGAAAACCTGGACAAAACCCTTAATGAATTTCACCTCGGAAATGCATTTTGGGAAACAACTATGGCTGGTGAAAAAAATGAAGGAAAACATAAACAGCTGAGACTATATCAAACTAAAAAATTTCTGCTCAGCAAAAGAGACAATAAACAAAACAAAAAGAAACCCAACCCACTGGGAGATAATTTTTGCTCTCCAGACAAGTGACAAGGGTCTGATAACAAGGATCCACAAAGAGCTCCTACAGCTCAACAAAAACAAAGCAAAAAACCCAATCAAAAAATGGGAGAACTAAAAAGACACTTCACCAAAGAGGAGATACAGATGGCTAATAGACATATGAAAAAAATGCTCCACATCACTAATAATCAGGGAAATGCAAATTAAAACCACACTGAGATACCATCTTACACCAGTAAGAATGGCCCATATAAATAAAATGGATAACAACAAGTGTTGGTGCAGATTGGAGTAAAAGGAACTCTCTTACACTGCTGGTGGGAGTGCAAACAGTCACTATGGAAGACTGTGTGGAGGACCCTCAAACAATTGAAAGTGGAATTACCATTTGACCCAGCAATCCCACTACTGGGAATCTACCCAGAGGACATGAAAACATTATTTCAAAAGGACACCTGTATGCACATGTTTATTGCATCTCTGTTTACAATTGTCAAGATTTGGAAACAAACCAAATGCCCCCAAACCAAAGACTGGCTGAAAAAAATGTGGTACATGTACAGGGTGGAATAGTACACATCAATCAAGGAGGACAAAAATATGTCATTTGCAGCAACATGGATGGAACCAGAAGGACTCATATTAGCAGAAATAAGCCAAAAAGAAAAAGAGAAATACAGTATGATCTCACTTATGTGATGGATATAGAGAAAAACAAACAAACGAATAAGAAAAAATAAAAACATGTTGGTTGTTTTTATTTTTGAACAACGGAGAGGAGGAAGGGGAAGAAGGCGAGGGAGGCAAAGTGCACCAAAGAGTAGGATAGTTAACAGGTGTTAGAGAAGTGGGAAAACCCCAAGTTACACAATAATGTAATATAAATATAAATACACATATATATGCAATTTTTTTAAAAAAATAAATTAAATTAAAAAAAAAACAGTTATCACAGACATAGTTGACATTCTCTGTGGATATCTCTTCTATTCTATTCCCCATTATACATTCCCAGAAATAATAATCAGTATACTGGATTTGATGTTTGCCATCCCAGTGGTATTTGAAACTTGTAAATCACTCATCAGTAAAGAATATATTATTTTGCATGGTAAAAAAAAAAACATAAAATAAAAAGAATGTTTTTATGAAGATGCTGATAAACAAACAGACTGTTTTATGAAGATGCTGATAAGCAAACAGACCCATGAAAGGCAAGAACAGATAAAAATCTGACTATGCAGAGACTCCCTAAGTGAAAATTAACAGGTAGTGCTGATAGTATGCTTATGAAAAACAGTATTAATATGAGCTTTGAACTTGAACTTTCTCTAGTATTTGGCAAGAACTGCTGGGGTCTCCTGCCCATAAAGTAGCAATTACCCTCCTTGCAGATGGAAATTTCCCAGGAATTCCCCAGATCAAACCCTCTCCACTCTGTTTGCTGTCTCCAGAAAGTTGCCAAATGCCATTACCTCCTCCTTTTTGCTGTCAGTTGAATTGTGTACTTATATTATTTTCCCTAACAAATTCTTACTGTAGTGTTCTGTATTGGTTTTTCGGAGTAAGTAAAATGTTTCTACTTTATCAAATTCCAAATTTGATGAAATACCTGGTTAAAAGATTCTTGAATTGAGATTCATTTTTCTTAAGTATCTATATTACATTATATTGTAATATCACTGATGAAAATTATTTCCTTTGCTTATGCCTTCATCCTTCTCTATGGAAAACACACACACACACACACACACACACACACACACATATATATCTTTTCTTTCACATTGGGGTTCAGAAATTTTGTAGGGTATCTCTTGGTCTGTTCTACCAAGCTTGTGTGGAATTCAGTGTACACTTAATTTGCAGACTGAAGTATTGCTTCACACAGGGAATTTTTATTCTTTATTTAATTGCTCTCTACCTTCCATCTGTTCCTTTTTCCTTCTGAAACCTTTGTTATTCATATATTATGCTTTCTGTGTCTGTTTTCTAAGTCCCTTTTCTGCTATTTCATAATTTTCATTCCTTTATATTTTCTCTCTGTATTTTGAAATATTCTTCTTCCTGATTTCCCAAGCAACTAATTCAAATCTCAAGAGTGATAATCCGATTTTATTCATTCTATGAATTTTTTAGTTGAAAAGCATATTGTTTCACTTTCAGTAACTTAATTTTTTGTGTATTCTACTGACTCTCTTGAGTCATAAATGAATAATACATAGATATGGATGGAAATGTAAGTCTAGATATAACTATAAGTCAAAGAATGTATAATATGCATTTATTCTCTTGATCTCACAAGAGTATTAACTATTCTTTAAAAAAATATCTTCTGGGTTACCATTTTTTAAATTTAGCCACATCAAAGTTAATTGATAATTTAGTAAGTATTACTGAACTTAGAGCTATTCTGAGTGTTTTATGTTTTTAAGTATTACTGTCGTAAATCTCCTAGTTGTGGAAATTGAAGTTGCACAAAACAGATCATCCAGGATACTCATAATCTCTCCTCCTCAGTCCGGGCATGGTGGCTCGTGCCTGTAAGCTTCAGCCTATGAAGCAACAGGGGCTAGATCACGGTTCGAGTCCTGCCTGGGGCCCGTAGCGAGACCTAGTTCCAAAAAAAAAATAGCTGGGTGTGGTGGCGCGTGCCTGTAATCCCAGCTACCTAGAAAGCTGAGGATGGGTATTGCTTGAGTCTGTGGTACCCCGGGCATCGACAGCCTGCGGTTCCACGGGCAAAAATAACCACACACACACACACACACACACACACACACACACACACACACACACACACACACACATGTCCTCCTCAAGAATACCCTCTTTGGCATTCAGAGTGTTTTACCTTAAGAACTAGAGAAGTCCTGGATGTTGAAGAGAAGCTTTCGCTTTTTTGCCCAAGTCCTTAGATCTTCCTTAATTTCTTAGATCTTCCTTAATCTAAAACGTTGTAACCCCCTAACTTTTTGTCCTTTCTTAACTGAAAAAAGCTTCACTTCTCCCCTTTTTGTAACTTAGAATAATGTAATAGGGGAAGTACAGGAAGGATGACACCTGGGTGGAGAGTTATCTTTAAACATGTCCTTTGTATCTGAGAATTTCATCTTTACTCTGAGTAGAGATAAAGTTCATCCCTTCCTTTTTAGGTGTAAGGATCAAGTTGCCTCCTCCCTTCTTGGCTACACCAACGTTTCTCTATCACAGTCCTTCAGGTCATTTCCATACCCTATTTTTCTGTTAACCTCATTTCTGATGGCAGACTTTTTTTGTTTGTTATTGGTTTGGTTCTGTCTCACTCTTTTTCTATTTCTATATTCCACATATAAATAAAACCATATAGTTTTGTCTTTCTCCTGATACATTTCACTTGGCATTATGACATCCATGTCCATTCATGTTGTCAAAAATGGTGAAAGTTCTGTATCTTAATACCCAAACAGCTTCATTGTGTTTATCAACTACATCTTGTGGTCCACTCATCTATCCTTAGGTACATAGTTGTTTCTATAGATTGGCTAATAGAAATAGTGCTGAAATGAGCACATGATTTCATATATTCCCTTGATTTAGGCTTTTGATATTCTTTGGGAAGATACTTTGACATGGAATTGCTGGATCTGTGTAGTAGATTCATTTTTAATGTTTTGAGAAATCTCCATAATGTTTGCCCAAGGGGTTAAAACATTCTACATCATCATCAACATTGGAAGGGTTGTTTTCTCTCTATATCACCAACATTAATGTTTCTGAACTTTATGATGCAGACCATACTCATTGGTGTGAAATGATATTTCATTGTGGTTTTGATTTGCATTTCCCTGATGGAAAGTGATAATGAGCATTTTTCCCCCTATGCCTGCTGCCATATATGTGTCTTCTGTGGGAAAATGTCTATTTATCTCTTCTGCCTATTTTTTATTGTATTATTTGTTCTCTTCTTGAATTGTATGAGAGCTTTGCAGATCTCATTTTGTCCATCTAATTAAGAAATCTCCCAATTGTATTGTTTAAATAGTACTCTATTATCTATTACATATATTCAGGTAAAACTCTTTTATTTAACAAAGGATTCCTTAGCTGGGCACATATGATACTTGGCATTTACCATTAGGAAAGAAAAAACAGTTTGCTGCTTGCTCATTTCCACCTTCACAAACACTCTAAAAAAGATTGATGCTTCGGGGTTATATTGGCTGTTATGGAGTCAGCAGAAAGTTTTGAAAAAATATTTTAGCATCAGTGTTAGGGGTTATCATCAATTTGGATGGACTAGATAGGTGTACAAAATTGAAAGGAGCCTAATTTCTGCCATCAATTGTGATCTGAAATAATATCCCTGTGTACAGACACACTGAACAAATACCATAAGGACTGTGAATAGCCTCAAGCATTATAACAGTTTTATTAACTAATGAGAGGCAAATGTTGCCATCAAATTATGGGCAAGTTATAAGTATAGTTATCATGCAGATGACTGTATTTTAATACTCAAAAGTGTTTCACCATTGGAAGAATATTGCTTTGTATCCAAATATAGTATCTTCCTGATCAAAAAAAATTATGATTCATGTGGAAGGACAGAATATTCCTATGGGGTTCACAAGGCATCAGTTTGAACTGTTTGATTTTAGCACTGCCTGGTTCTATAAAATTGAAGGAACACTTACACATGCAGTAATAGAGAGCAGGTAGGAATAAGGTCTAATAAAAGCTGTTCTGAAAGTTTATCTATAGTTATGTCTGCCTTTAGAGGGTCAATAATCTAAAGGGAAATTATGCATCTTGTCAACGTAACAAGTTTCATTTATCTTAGATGCACTAAAAACAAAGCAAAACAACTCCTACATAAAAATAGAAAATAATTCCATTGGAAAGGGGCAAAACTAGTTTCTTATAACAGAATGGCATACATTTATACATATAGTTAACTTCAATCTAATTTATGAAAATTCACTAATTCTGCACAGTGTGATACTAGAAACATTTGTAGTTATATTTCACAAAGGAACAAATACAAATTTTAACAAGGCTGAAGAAATGTTCTCTAATGACTCAATCTGGGTTATCTCTGTGATTAGCTCAATACCTCATCTCCCCCTTGCCCCACCCCCCCCCCGCAAACTTCCTTAGGACCAGTAGGTGCTCTGTTGAAATGATAGCTATTAATTGAAAATAATTTTCAGACTAATTTTTAGTTGTTCCAAATTCAATAGATTCCATTTCTTTCTGTTTATTTTGAAAAATTCTGACTTCTTTTTCTTTTTTTTTAATTGAAAGAACATTGTCTTGGTTTATAAAGTATATATGAGTTTGATACAATTTTAGTAGTAAGGATGTATTTTAAATGTATTTCAGATGTATTTTAAATTCCTTTTGAAGAGGAATTGTCTCTTGAACACAACTGTCCTTCAGTGTGTGTCTCTGTGGTCAAGTGTCAAATTATTATTTTTCACTTCAAACTGCAGAAGAAGGTAAGTGCTATAGTACCCTGCTTTGTGACAAAGACTTAATTTTCCCCCAAATCAAACAGGTCAAATAGAAATAACTTTATTAAAGTATCCTCTTCATGTTTGAATTTTACTTTTTTTTTATTTTGTTTTACATCCATGGCAGCATGTCTGATTTAAGTTTTTTGGTTTGCCTGTAATAGGAAACTATTTGCATTAGCTTTAAAAATGGGAAATATATGATCAAACTAAAATTGAAGCTCAGGTCCTTTGAAAAGGAGGTGATGGTCAAATTTCAAGGTGGGAAAGAGAACTAAAATAGTATCTGGAATTAAGGCCATTCCCTGTAGTAACTGTGAGTATATCTCTGTAGTACCTCATGTTATTCTCATTCATTTTATTCTCTTCCTTCCCTTTTCCCACATTCTCATTCTTAAGAGCCATAAATTTTTTCAAAGCTGATTAATTCTGAGGTTAAATTCAACCTTTTCTGTCTGATGTCTTTCCTTCTTTCTCTTTTAGGTGGGAAAGTGTTGCCCAACAACTTTGTAGTATGTAAGTTTCAGGGCAGAAAAAGAGTCAAAATTGACTAGAATCTCTAAATTCAAGTGTTCTGCTTTATTCATGTTTCTAAATCAATCACAGATAGCTTTGTCCATGTTATTGACTTTTTCCCAGAAAAATCACAACTCTCAGGACCCCTGGGTTATGGCAGACAGTTTGAAAAATCTCTATTACACTACTAAAAAAAAAAAAAAAAAAAAAAAAAAAAAAAAAAAAAAAAAAAAAAAAAAAAAAAAAAAAAAAAAAAAAAAAAAAAAAAAAAAAAAAAAAAAAAAAAAAAAAAAAAAAAAAAAAAGAGAGAGAGAGAGAGGGAGAGAAAAGGAAAAGTTTTTCTTTACAATGAATGAATACTAGGTCATGTACAGGTCAATTCTAGGTTAATGAATCCTAGGTCATAAAGAAATAAAAAGAAAAGTAAATCATGCTTAGAACTACTATGGTCAAAAAGTATATAGGTAAAAGTTAGTTTTCTGATACTGAACTTATATAATGATATAATGATAGGTTAGTAACTTCTGCAGTGAAAATTTCTTACTAGGTAGCCTATTATAGTAAAAGATTAATAAATAAGATCAGTAGTTCCCTTATAGAAACAGATGAAGAAATAATATAAGGAAAGTAGACAATAGTTACTTTTATAAAAAAAAATTGAAGTAACTTTGGTTTACAACATTGTGTATGATTAAGGGGAATAGTGTCACACTTCTTTAGCTATATGCTATCATAGCTATACTTATCCTGTAGTTATGGGTGGCATGCTTAACCATTTTAAGCAGTTTAAAATCAAGTATCAGGTAGTATAACATGAATTATTAGGCTTATTACAAATCACAAAATAATTGCTAATATTAATACAGGTGGTATTAGAGAAAAAAGTTTCATGTTGAAGACTTTATCTGAGTCTTTTGTTTAAGAATGAGACTGGTAGTTCAGAAAGGGACAGTATGTAGAGAAGCAACAAAATCAGTATTATAAATGTAGAAATTAATTGCTTGGGGAATGGCTGAAAGAGACAATAAGTCCTTGTCAGAGAAAATGTTGATGAACAAAATCTGTTATCAGATATACTGATTATACAAGCAGATGTTTAATTTGTCTCTAACAAATTCAGGAGAAAAATAGCTTTTCTTATCAGATTATTGTGACAACTGTTTTTTGCCATCAAATTATTATAAATTCATGTGTAAAATGTTACCATATTATTTCAATTAATACCAGAAGAAGTCTGGGGATGACTTAATATTTTCATAATTTTCAGAATAGAAAATGATACACTAAAAATAATAAACTAGATTTTGGATTTTATTATAATTTCCTGAAAGATTGAACATGATTATAGATGCATTTAGTTATTAAACAGAGAGTTTATAAGCATTTAGACAAGATTTTAGGTCTCACTAAACAGACCAGCCTAACAGCATGTTTAATACGATTACCAGATAAGAAGACAAGAAAAGAGCCATAATAAAATATATCTTGCTCACAGCAAGAGATTTGATAGTGGCATAACATCCTTTAGAGAACTGTATCAGTCTTAGTTCAAAGAACAATAGAGTCTAATTCTGGTTGACTAAGAAAAAAGGCATAATACAAAGGTTACTTTAAATGCAGCTTATTAAAAGGAAATCAGTTTTCTTAAAAGGCCTAAGTATGAAACACAATTATAGGAAGGGATGGAGATTCAAGCTTGATTCAGGTGTTAGCCATGTAGACAGAACCCAAGCCCAGATTCACTTTGGAGCAATAACTCACCAGTTATACTCCAGTGATACCACCTATCTGTGACAGTCCTAAATATCTTAGTTTGGGAATATAATATTGTCTAGTGCCTAAGAATATAAGCATTGTCAAAAGAAAATTTAGATTTTCAATCTCCTTCATAACCTTGAGCAAACTTTGATGTTCTAGTCTTTATCACATGAATAAAAATACTTAACTAAAATGGTTGTTATATAAATGAATCAAACGGCTGAACATAGTATCTCATACATATTGCTGACTAGAAAGAAGACAAGAATAGTTGTTAATCTTCCCAATTTTGACCATGCAGCCTGGCTAGGAGACAATGACCTTAATAATGCGATGATCAAATAAAACATATCCATGGTCCATAAAACAGAAAATAATTCCACATGCATTGAGCATTTTAGAAGACATATACAGCATCTTTTTCTGTTCAGGCTATTTTAGGAAAAAAATTGAAATCTGGATATTTAATGTTTCATTTTTTAAGGGCTGTCATTTTTAAACAAAAACAGTCTGCATAGTTCCATAAGTGAGAGTGGCAATTAATGAACAGGAATTAGATGAAAATAAGATTTCATATCAATACAAGAAGAAGCATTTTAATAGAATGAAAATAGAATTTTCTTCCATATCAAACAAAATAGAATGACCTTTCTTCCAAAGCGTTGAGAATTGCAGATATCTTCAAGTAAGAGTTAAATGAGTAGTTTTAGAAATATTATGGTAAGCCAGGCATTGTGGTGTGTGCCTGTAAAAACTACAGCCTATGAAGTGGCTGGGGCTAGGGATCGGGATTCAAATCCTACTAGGGGCCACATAGCAAGACCCAGTCCCCCCAAAAATAGCTGGGCGTGATGGTGTGTGCCTGTAATCCCAACTACTTGGAAGCTGAGGCTGGGGGTTGCTTGAGTCAATGGTATCCCAGGCAATGTGAGCCTGTGGTTCCATGGGCAAAAATAACATGACCTAGTCTCGAAAGAAAGAAAGAAAGAAAGAAAGAAAGAAAGAAAGAAAGAAAGAAAGAAAGAAAGAAAGAAAGAAAGAAAGAAAGAAAGAAAGAAAG
>PVHY01018463.1:8370-29300 GCA_004024945.1 Uropsilus gracilis
TCTAGGGATTTATTCTCAAGATACCCCTTGGATCATATAAAATACACAGGCTCAAAGTTGTATATGGAAATCACATCCACAACCAAGCATAGGCAAGTGGGTGAATCAAATATGGTATGTAAACAAACTGAGTAACAGGCAGCTGTAAATAAAAACAAGAGAAGGTAACCAGGTGTAATAGTGTGCGCCGTAATCCCAGGTACTTGGGAGGCTGAGGCTAGGAATCACTTGATTCCGTGGGTTGGAGACTACCTGGGGCAACATAGAAAGACCTAGTTTCTTTTTTTTTTTTTTTTTTTTTTTTTGAGACTAGGTCTCGCTATTTCTGCCCGTGGTAGCTGGGATTGCAGGCGTGCGCCACCACACCCAGTTTTTTGGAACTAGGTCTTGCTACAGGCCCCAGGCAGGACTCGAACTGCGATCCCTAGCTCCAGCCACTTCATAGGCTGAAGTTTATAAGCACAAGCCACCGTACCCAGCCTAGCCCTAGTCTTTTAAAAAAAGAAAAGAAAACAAGAAGGGATGCAAATGAATTTCCAAGAGATATCAAGTGAAAAAGAAAAATGCAAAGGCCTATCTACAATAAGCTGGTTTTTGTGTAAGAAAGGAGATACGAAAGCATATATGGGTCTGTTCCTTGTATTGTGCAAAAAGGAATCAAGGAAGGTGAACTTAGAATGAATGAGACCACTTACCTACAGGGAGGGTGGGAACCAGCATGCAGAAGTGGATGGGAAAGGGGTGAGGGGAGCAGTTCTCTGGGGCTATCTTCCAGTATAATCTCTGTGCATAGTTCTGAGACTTCAAAGATGTAAGAAAATCCATAACCCCCCCAGCTAATTAAAGTCCACCAGGATGAGGGGGAGTCCCCCCTCCATGAAATAAAGACAGTAATAAAAGAAACTAACCTTAGTAGAAATAACTAGAGCCAGCCATGCCCAAGGAGAGGGGAAGGAAAGAGCTAAAATGTAGGTTACCTTAAAAAAACTTCCTTTTGACTGTCCACCATAAAAGACAAAACAGAACTATATCCAAATACTTCAGTTATCAAATTTGATCTTCAGAAGTGTAGGAGCTAGCAAAAACTACCCTTTGCATGTAGGGGACTGTGTCATGAGCCTTAAAAAAGAGAGATATTGAAGTCCTAACCACTGGTGACTCTAGGTGTAACCTCATTTGGGGAGGGGAGTCTTGGCAGATGTGTTTAAGTTAAAGACCTCTAGATTCAAGTGGCTGGGACCCTCGCTGGGTCAAGAGAAAGGAGAGGAGCATTAGACACACAGTGAAGAAACCATATGAAGACAGACAGGTCCAGGCCAGATCACAGATAGAAGCCCAAATACCCAGAGCAACAGACCACCACCAGAAGCTAGAGGAAAGGCAAGGAAGGATTCTCTCTCAGAGTTCTGAAATCAGGTCGAAAGGGGCAAAAGCCTCTCACCAACAAGCCACAGATCTGCATTACACGCGTGCGCAGCAGTTGCCAAAGTTACAAAGCAATTTAAACAGGGTTTTATCAACAAGGGAAATTAACCAGAAATGTGAATAGTCCTTAATGCCGCAAGTGGCCAGTTATCTTACCTCAGTCACCATTTTCAGTCCCAAAGTTTGCAAAGATACATGTCCAAGATGGTGCCCTTTGCCCCTCCAAAACTGAGGTAGGCACTCTGCAAATGTCCAGTCTTTCTCCAGCATCTTTCCTTCGCTTCTTCTGCAGCATGCTGTGCTGCTCCGCTTCTCCAAGGCTCTTTAAACTTTTTCAACAGATGCTGATGCAAACTCAGCTTTCCAAATATGCCGCCTTGCTGTGGTTTCAGGCATTTTCTTTACCAGGCCCATCTTTGCTGGCATCTGGCCAAATCCACCAGACCTGCCCAGCAGCCCCTGGTCACCCCTGGCCTGCCATTTCAGCATCCGACTTCACACGGGCTATGTCTTTGCCAGTCACTTTCCCACCATGTGGTTCCTTGCCACCACCAGCTCACTCTTCCACAGGGCTGCGGCTGGTCAGGTCACGGGTCTGTTCTCTCAGTCTGCCATTCTCATCTCTCTTTCCTTTTCTTTCCTCTCCTCACTCCTCCTTTTTCAGGCACCCTCTCTTCCAGCTTTCCATTTTCTTTCGTGGGGTCTTTTGGTATTTTGGCACCAATACAAATTTTAACTGTATCACTATCCTGTATCAGTTCCAGAAGGAACTGATCCTTGATCTTGAACTCTGAGGCTCCAGAATTGCAAGAGAATGAAAATCTATCTTGTGACCTCCTCTTGGGATAACCTTAGAAAACGAATGCAACATGTATATTGAGATTAAACAAAGAAGTAAATGTATGTGAATAATGAGGGTCAGCTTGCTCGCGTTGAAAGAAAACAGCTACAAATAAGGAGGAAAGTTCAAATAAACCCTGTGCTGAGGTCTGGGCACAATGGCTCGTGCCTGCGAGCTTCAGTCTATGAAGCGGCTGGGGCTAGAGATCACGGTTCGAGTCCCTCCTGGGGCCCGTAGCGAGATCCAATTTCAAAAAAATAGCTGGGCGTGGTGGTGCACGCCTGTAATCCCAGCTACCTGGAAAGCTGAGGCTGGGGTTGCTTGAGTCTGTGGTACCCCGGGCAACATGAGCCTGTGGTTCCACCGGCAAAAATAGGGAGACCTAGTCTCAAAAAACAAAAACAAAAAAAACCAAAAACCCTGTGCTGAACTGGCATCAAGGTATAAATTTACGATTTTTGTGAAGGAAGTGGTGAGGTGAGGCTGCGGGTACGTGTGCTTCCTAACTCTGCCCAAGCAGCTTCCCTCACTAGAAACACAGAACCCTCAGGAACAACCAACCGCGGCCTCGGTTCCCAAGACCAAGCTCCAGTGGAAGGGGCGGGGTTTCCGCAGAAATAGTGGGACTAGCAAAGCACAGGCAACTGGCATATCACGAGGTTCCAGAACTTACAGATTTGTTAAAGAAAGAAAAAAAATTTTTAATGGGGTGGTGTGCCCAGAAGGCAATCTGAAAGAGCTTGTTAGACTGAAAGAGAAATAATTTAAGCATAGAGATGAGTAACGTATAACCCATAGACTAGATGCCTGTGAATGCAAAGTGGTATAAATAAAATATCTGTGAAATTAATACGTGAGGGGGAAGGGGCAACTCATCCTTACATTACAGTTCCAGCTAATAAATGTAGAAGAACAGTTGGAAATAGAAAATCACCATTTGCCGAACACTACATACTAGCAGGCAAGAATTATCGGCAGATGCTAAAATTAGTGAGCCCAGACAGGACGAGCAGTGGAATATTTGCATAGTCTTAATATATTTCCTCACAAGATAGTTTATAGTTATAAAAAGGAAAAAATAGTCACTTGCAACAGAGACCCAGGCAGACTCCACCTTGACCAAGTGGTCATGCTGAGTGCCCCGGAAGCCAAACAAGCATGCCTCTCCCCTCCTCTCTGAGAAGGGCATGGCATCACGTCCTTGCTGATCCTGCATGAGTGCACAGACTCATGAAAAATAGCAAATGCAAGTGAGCGCACTCACACAATGACTGGTCACCCTCTTCTGAAGTGTCAAGGCTGTGAGAGACTGGGAAGGGGCACTGAGCCAGATTGGAGAGAGGAAAGGCATGATGGGACTCCTGGATTGCAACTCCAGCAAGAAATGAGGGCTTCAGTTGCTCAACTGGAGTTCTGTTAAGACCCATAGATCAATTGTTACTTTAATGTTAATTATTTTAGATCACTGACTATGGTTATAAGTAATATAGATGGTAGTGTGAGCACAGTGAAGAGTATATCTGATCTCTTAGTACCATCCCACAATTATAATTATTTCAAAATATAAGAGGTTTTCTTAAAAAAAAAAAAAAAAAAAGAGCCAGGCACGGCAGCACGTGCCTGTAAGCAGCAGCCTAGGAAGCCACGGCGGGGACCAGGGACCATGGTTTGAGTCCCACCCAGGGCAACATAGCAAGATCTAGTTCCAAAAAAATAGCTGGGCGTGGTGGTGCACGCCTGTAATCCCAGCTACCTGGGAAGCTGAGGCTGGGGATTGCTTGAGTCTGTGGTACCCCGGGCAACGTGAGCCTGTAGTTCCACGGACAAAAATAGCGAGATCTAGTCTCCAAAAAAAAAAAAGAAGCTCCTTCAGGCCAGTAGAAACCGTTGATGCCAGATGGAGATCTGATTGCTATTAGAGAAGCAGCCACCACTAGGTGGCGCAAGAAGCTGACCAAAAAAGGGACCCTCTGTCAGGTTCCCAAACATGCAGTCTCCAGGAGGCACAATGCTGAGGTCACTGTACGTTTTTCGTTTTGTTTATCCGTTTTATGTTTTTAACCTTTGAAGTGTGGGATGTCAGCCCAAAGAGACTTTCCCTAAATTTCCAGACTGCTCTTGGTTAGATCATAGGCCTTCCAGGTGCAGGAGCTCGAGGCCTCGGTTCCCAGGTCCACAAGAAAGTGATCTTCCTTTTAGGAAGGGAGAGGAGGCAGGAGGGAGAGAACTAATCAGAAAGTACTGGCATCTCAGCTGGGCACGTGCCTGTAAGCGACAGCTTATGGAGTCATGGCGGGGTCTGGGGATCGTGGTTCAAGTCCCACCTGGGGCAACACAGCGAGACCTAGTCCCCAAAAAATAGCTGGGCATGGTGGCACGCACCTGTAATCCTAGCTACCTGGGAAGCTGAGGCTGGGGATTGCTTGAGTCCGTGGTAATATGGGCAATGTGAGTCTGTGGTTCCACAGGCAAAAATAGGGAGACCTAGTCTAAAAAAAAAATAAAAAAGAAAAGAAAAGAAAAAAAAAGTTCTGGCATCTTAAAAAGGTGATCAGCTCCACATCTCTCCAAAGTATCCTAAAAGAACTATCCATTTTCCAATAGGGTAAAGAGGGGTCACTTGGGAAGTCACTTCACCCTCACTTACCCTAACGTCCCAGGATTGATACTGAAGGATTGAACCTCTTTAAATCTGCAAACCACCCCTAATTTCCACCCCCTCCAGCCCCCCCCACCCCTGCCCAAGAGAACTTATACCTTTCTCTGGAAAGAATAATTAAAGAACATAAAAGACTAAAAACTGTCAAAACAGATTGATTTTGATGAAGACATTTAAAATATTTGAAGTCCAGTTAAGTTAATTTGTTCTGGAAAATACCTTTGCTCACTCTCACTGCCACTGGCCCTATGGAAGGGAAAACCCTGCCAGCCCCTCCCCTTGGTGGCTCAAGGTCATAACCAGGCCAGGGTCACCTCTTGATCATCTCTGACCACCTCACTTTGCTCAGGAGACTTCTGTCCTTGAGAGATGTCACAAGACATCTTCTGTGCCTTCAGAATGAAAACTCTTTGAATTAATCTTTTCTTATCTCAGGTACCTACATACCCCTTGAGGGGGTTGTCACAAACCGTGGACCCAAGATAGTGTGGGGCCTTCTACCAGACCCCAGGGAGGATAGAGGAAGAGGTCTGGGGCCAGAGAGATCAGGCCTGAAGGCCAAGGTCCCAGCAGGATGTAAGTCCTTTTCCAATAGACTTCGGGCTGGCTGTGGGTGAGGAGAGCAGGCCAATCAAGGCTATGAGTGGCACTGGATTTGGTGGTATCCCTTTGCCCCCTACCAGCACAATGAAAGAGACAGGGTGGCACAGCACCCAGTGCTTCATTTCACCAGGAAGGAAACAGAGGCTCAGAGAGGGGCAGAACTTGCTTAATGTCACACAGCTACCTTTAGCCCAGGCCTCCTGCCTGTCACATGGCTTCCTTCTCCTGTTCCATAAAGATCCTTCAGCTCCAGGCAATCTTGTCGGTGATAGAGGGATTCCCTGGGAGGCAGGGCCCACCCACGGAGGGCTGGTCAGGTGGCGCCACCCCAGCACCAGCCACCCCTCCCTAGACACTCTGACATTCCCCAAACGGCCTGGCCACCCTTGAAGTTCCTGAGGTGACCCATTTCCCTCACTTTCCTCTCAGCTTCAAAACAAACCAAAATACAGACCAACATCCTTTGTTTGTTTTGGGGATCAGAGAAAGGGGAAAGCAGCTCTGTGGGTTTTTACTTAAAAACAAAACTGCTCTGAGCTGCCCAAGCAGAAACCAAACCAAAGGTGAATTCAGAGGCCAGAAACCCTCATGGCAATGCTGTCTCAGAATGAGTCAAGGGAGGGCGTGGCAGGCTCGGAAACAAGGCCGCCCACTGCCCCAGCGCCTCTGGTCCAGGGTCAGACAGCCGCCACAGTAGGCTCAAGGCCATGACCACCCCACCCTCACCCTGGGCAGTGTGACTTGGCAGGGGACCAGGCACGGCACTGGGTAAGCATTCAGTCTCAGCCAGACCTTTCCCGAGCATTCATGGTGGCCAGGGATCAGGACAGAGGAAACATATCCAGGGCTTCTGGCCTCAGACCCCTACCTGCCCTCAGTCCGAGTATCCCATTAGGCCATGGGGAACATGCCAGGCCCATGACACCTGCCTGGTGGTCTTGTGCTTTCTAATGAAATTGGGCTCCTCTACTTCACCACCCCCATGAGTAAATACCCCAGAAGAGAGAAACCAGGATGCTCCTGATACAATCTGGGGTCGCCCCCGTCTTGGCACCCTGGGTATGTGGCCCTTGGGAGGCACACTGGGTTGGGACTCTGCCTGAGCCTTTTCCTGAGTTTAGCTGTGGGAGTCAGTGCTGGTGGATACTGTCCTCAGCCTCACTGAACACCTTAGCACTGCTGTGAGAGGTAGGGGAATAAGGATCAGGCTCAAGAGTAACTAGTGTGTCAGCGAACCTGATGGAGTGACCTCATTGGTATCAGGTGGTCAGAGGTACTCCCAGCTAAGTGCAATTTCCTTACTTCTAAAAGTGTTTTGTTTTGTTTTGTTTTTTTTTTGAGGCCAGTTCTCGTTATGTTCCCTAGGGTACCAGACTCAAGCAATCCCCAGCCTCAGCCTCCCAGGTAGCTGGGATTACAGGCACACACCACCATACCCAGATATTTTTTGATACTAGGCCTTGCTATATTGCCCTGGGCAGGTATCAAACCCGCAGACTCAAGCGATTCCCAGTCTCGGCCTCCCTTCTTAGGCTAGGATTAAAAGCACGCGCCACCGTCTTAGATGCATGATCTCATTGGAGCCTTAAAACAATACAGGTTTGAGAGAAGGAGGCATTAGGGTTCAGAAAGGCAAAGTGATTTACACATAGTCAAACAGCAAACCAGGACAAGGTCTGTACTGGACCACATGCCTCCCAGCAATCAGCCCACCCAACAGAGCAATGAAGACAGTGGCTGACTGATGGAAGGTGGCCAGAAAGGATGCCCACCTCCTCCCTGCTTATTCTAGCCAAGGATTACTGGGCAGATTTGGAGTGAGTACTTTCGTTTTTTTAAGCTACCATTTTTCAGTCCCTTGGCAATGAACTGAGTACCTGACTCTCACTCTCTCAGTGAATCTTCTCTCCATCCCCGAAAAATAAGTGACCATTTCAGAGAGGATGATGTGGATGTTGATGGACCAGCCTGAGATGACACAGCTGGTAAGACTGGGACTCAGACCTAGCCTTTCTGATTCCAGAGAAGGGCTCTATTTACCCCCATGTTCCACCTTCCTCCCCTCTTTACCGGTGGCATTTTCAGCTGGCACTTCCTCATTTCTCTGTCAGCAGTCCTAAAGTCGGACCTCCTTTAGGTCCAGCATGGGCTGTGATTCACACCCCACCTCTCCCGCTGGTGGCCATGGAGGTAGCTGGTCTCCACGTCCTTAGCTCCCCTTGCAAGCAGGTGTGCCTACCCACCAACGGCATTTGCCATCTGGCTCCCCACCTCCTATCAATGGAGATCTGCCCCATCCTTCCTGCTCAGCTGCCTGCCCCACAGGGACATCCTTGCACCCATGGATCCATGGAAACTGCCAAGACCCTACTAAGCTAGCTGGCGTTTCAGCTCTGTGGATGGGGGCGACATCTCTTTTTTCAGGATGGGGGTTATAGGCACATGTGTGTGCATCTTCACATATATGTGCATATCCTGTGTGTGTGTGTGTGTGTGTGTGTACTCACATGTAGGTATCTATCTAGATGGGTGTCTAGGTGTAAAGACAACTGTGTGATGTGTGAACTGTGTGTGCCACCGAATTACTCTTTCCACACGTTTCTTGAGCCCCTGCTCCGTAGACCAGTGCTGGGACCCAGGAGACAACTGGGTGCATGGAGCCCATCTCCATGTGTGAGGCATCCTCAGGCCAACCACCTGGCCAGGGAGGTCTGACAGAGAGTAACTCTGCCACCCAGAGCGGTTTTGACCTTCTTTGGGGAGGGTAGGGGGGAGTGGAGCTGGCCCCAGTGGAGGGTGTCAGCAGGCACCAGCATGTCCAGAGGGTGATGTAGATTACCCTCTTGATCCACATCACAGGCCAAAGTCCAGGACCACAGGACACAAAGCATAGTTCCTTCCACAGGGGAGGAAGAACAGGCAGAGAGATCAAGATTCCCCGAGGAAGGCCACAAAATCAGTCAAAACAACTTGAGGCCCCACCTCCTGACACCCATGGGCAAAACACAGTGTGTGCTGAGGGGCCTTGACCGGCCTGGCCACCGCCAACACCCCTTTGTTTACAGGCAGGGCAGCTGAAGTCCCTTACACAAATTTCCTGTTGTTGCTCTAACAAATTACCACAAACACAGAGACTCAAAACAACACAAAGTGACTATCTCACAGCTGCAGAGGTCAGAAGTCCTGAAGCCAAGGTGTCAGCAGGTTGCCTCCAGCTGGAGGCCCCAGGAGAGAAACACTTCCCTGGCTTTCCAGCTTCTAGAAGCTGCCTACAATCCTTGGCTCATGACCTCCCTCTTCTACACCATCAGCTTGGCTTCCTCAGCCCCCACTTCTGTTGTGGCGTCCTGGCCACCCTGCCTCCCTTCTGGAGGGCCTTGTGATTACCTTGGCCACTGGCCCCTCTCAAGAGCCTCAACTCATCATATCTGTGATGTCTCTTTTGCCACAGAATGGGAATATATTCATAGGTTTGGGGGATCGGACAAAGACATTTTAGGAAAGTGGGGGCCAACCACAATCAGAGATAGAAGGACCCACCTCAGGTCAGAGGAGCTGGAGTGAAGGCCAGGACCCTACTTCTGGGTACTTTGGGATGGCACCTCAGGATAGAGACAGAGGAGGCCTCGCCTCAAACTTCAGCTGTTCTCCTGAAGTACGCTCTAGAGAATGACTTCGTAGAGCTGGCCCTGCTTCACCTTCCAGCTGCACTACCAAGCAGAGGCGTAAGACCAGGCTGTGGCTTTTCTCTGTAAGGTGGGGGTAATGATGGAACCCATCACTGACCCATCAGGGCAATGAGCTTAAACTGTGGCAGTATCACCAGAGCAATGGTGATGCTCTTAGACCACCCACCCTCACCCCACCCCTCTCTGGCTCATTTAGCAGTGAGAGAAGAGAGACCTGCGAAGAGAAGGCCTGCTCACAAGGACCTGGCAGGGCTGGTAACCAAGATGGTGCCCTTGACCCTGAGAGTCCTTCCTCTCTCCTCCCGCAGAGCAGTGGGGCATCTGCTTTCTTGGAAAATCCCCAGGAGGCAAAGCCTCTGATGCCCAGATGGGTCAGAGAAATGGAGCCAAGGGATGCTTTTTGCCTGAAAAGTCACCTTCTGGTACTTCTGGTATTTTCTGGCAAAGTCAGGGTTAATAGAGGGTGGTGTTTCCTGACTGCAGACACACAGGCAGGTGGTCCTGAGGTGTTCTGGGGGACTGTGTGCCCAGAGAAGCAGCAGAGGTTGAGTCAGGAACCCCACAGCTTGAGGTAAGGGTGACATCGGAGGTGCTGACAAGGTGGCTCCAGATACCAGGTCAGATGGAGTGAGGAAAGGTTCCCTGGAGACTAGGGGGCCTTATGGGGCAGGGGGTTTGAGCAGGACCTCAGAGGACCATTCCTGAGGGATAGAAAAAGATGCTCTTTTGTCTCTGTTCCACAGGGGCTGCAGGGTCTCAGCCTTGGCCTCCCACATGCTGCTTCCTCACAGTCACAGCACCAAAAGGTCTTGTATCAGCTCAGGTACTATAGACCCCACCATCAGCTACACCCACTGGGTGCCTCCTCTCCTAGTTCCTTCTTCAATTCCGCGCACCCTTCTAGGCAAAGTGCAAACACGCAAAGCCAGCAGGCGTTGGCTCTGTTGTGGCCCATGGGGGTGAGGCTGATTTGACAGTAAAGGGGGGACATGCCGGGGGTGTCAGACATACTTCACCACAGTACCCTCCTTTTCATGACATCCACCTCACAGTGTGATGCTGAGTCATACCCATCAACAGACCCCATCATTTTTCTCTGACCTTTTAAATATAATAGAAACTTCACTGTTGCTTATGAAAGAAATCCACACTCTTTCGAGAGTTGGGTCACAGGACAGACCACCTAACCACCCCACTATCCAAAGTCAATCACAGCTAAAAATTGGTCTATTTCCTTCTAGTCTTTTTTGCCATGGTTTTATTTTTAACTGTTTGTATTTTATTTATTTTTTTCTTATTATTTTGTTTACTATTAATTTTATTTTTATTATTTTATTTATTTCTAGTTATTAACTTACTATCTTATTTATTGTTTTATTTTCCATTTACTATTTCATTAACTATTAATTTTATTATTTTATTGTTTTATTTACCATTTATTATTTCATTAACTATTAATTTTATTATTTTTTTCTTTTTTTATGTATGTTCAAGCTGCAAGTATACCTTCTGTGTTATTTTTTCCCATGATCTTCTCTAACATTTAGAGCAGTACTTGGCACAATAAAGGACCTCAATAAATAAATTTGAATCTAGATAATTCAAATTACCAAAATGAATATAGATAATTGGTTGATTTAATGAATGGCTATAAATAATTCTAAATGATACAAAGGTAATTCAACTCCTATCATGTGACTATTGAAGACTTGTCTTCTATCCATTAACTCACAGAGACAACTCTGTGAGGTAGATGACTTTATTATCCCTATTTTACAGCTGTATAAACTAAGGTTTAGAGACAGTAACTCCCAAAGTTAAACCAGGACACTAGGCATCTCACCCAGGTCAGGCTGAGCCCAAGCTCCTGGCACCACTACTGTATTTCATTGCCTTTCTGTGAACATCCCTGGAATAAGCATTTAACATGACTTCATAATATTCTTTGCTATATGCTTAGCTGTTCCTCAATGACTGTAAATTTGGGTTACTTTGTGGTTTTTCCCCTATTGTCATAAATAATTCTTTAATAAACCATCTTATGTGTAACTCAACTTCATACTTAATGACTATTCATAAGCAAAGATTCCCCACAAATTAAATTGCTGGTTCTAATGGTACAAACATTTTAAAAGTTTTTCAGGCCTGTTTTTCATTCATTTATGTCTTGTTTTAGTTCTATCTATTGAAAGTTAGACATTTTAAATGTGCTACCTTCTCTTTTTTAACATGCCATCCATTTTGATTGCCTCTCCTTCCAGAGAAATTAATGAAAATATTTTCTAGGGGTTGTCCACTTTGCTTTTAAGCTAGTCACTCTTTAGTGCTTCAGTGTATCCTTTGGGGGATGCCCTGAAGAGAGACCCCCATTTATACACTTTGAAGCCACACCAAGAACCCCAGTCCCTCTGTCCTTTTAGTGGGAGAAGAGATGAAAATGAATATGAAGTAAGAAGAATGATAATTCCAAATACTGCATTTTCCTACTTAAAGGGGAAGAATTAGTATGAATGGCTTTCTCTCAAGGTCTTCCATTGTTTTTAGAAGCTTCTAAAATATACTGGTTGATTAAGAAGTTAAGGTCAAATGGTCCTAATTAGAACTAGCTTAAGAAACACCTTAAAAAAGTAAAAGAATGCAAAATTCTTTTACTTTTTTAGAAATATGGTCACTAGAAATATGGTCACTGACAAATTGGAAGTGAGGGTGTTGCTGTGTACCATGACTTTGGCGGGTTGGCTGCAGAACATAGGAGTCAAGATGAGGAGGGGGGTAGAGGATAAACACATCCATATCCCCCCAGCCAGCATAAGAGCCAGTCTTAAAAACAAGTTTAAGACCTGAAAGACAAGTTGTCAAAGGAGTATTGGACCAGGAACCTTAAAGGAGTATTGGACTGCAAAGGAGTATTGTCAAAGGAGTGTTGGACCAGGAACCTCTGAGGCTCAACTCAGACCCCAGCTATGTCACAACTCTCCCTGTCTCTGTGCCTCAGTTTCCCCATCTCTGTGATGAGGGGTTGTCTAGAGGATGCTGATGGTCCTGTCTAGTTATGATACTGAGCCTGTTCTCAGAGTTTCCAAGTATCTGGGACTGGAGGGATGACACCCAGGTGCTTCCACAGGTGGGGGTGACCAGGATAACCTCCAGCATCAGGATGGTCCCACAACAATGTATACTTTGCTTAGGCTCAGAGCTCCCCACACTGCCCCTCCCAAACTGTTCCCTTCAAGAGCTTGATCATTTGGAAGAGCTTTTGGAGCAAGTCAAGTAAGGTAAGCCTTTCTTGCCACCTGGATGTCACTGAATCTGTTCTACCACCTATCCCCTCCATAAACCCAATTGAAATCTTACAGCGTATCAGTGTGTTCACCATCACTCCTCACCATCACTTCCCCCTAGTGAGGGGGAAATCAGTATACTTTAAATATGTGATTGACTGCTTACTGTTCATCAATCAAGCAGCATCCAATCTAGCTTTCCAGCGGAGAGGAAGGAGCTGGGAGGAGCTGCACACAGTGACTTCTACAGGCAGGAGGAAGCAGGAACAAGGATGCCATACTCATGAACAGCTGGTTGTCAGGGTCACTTTTCTTTAGGGGCTGGTAGGGGCCTGTCAGGCAGAGGACTAGTGCTATAACTAACTAACTTAACATTCTGCTTCTAGGCCAGGCACGGTGGTGCGTGCCTTTAATCGCAGTCCATGAAACAAGGCCGGGACTAGGGAATCTCTTGAGTCCATGGGTTCAAGACCTACCCAGGGCAACATAGCAAGACCTAGTTCCAAAAAATAGCTGGGTGTGGTGGCCTGTAATCCCAGCTACCTGGGAAACTGAGGCTGGGGATCGCTTGAGTCTGTGGTACCCTGGGCAACATGAGCCTGCGGCTCCCCAGACAAAATAGCGAGATCTAGTCTTAGAAAAAAAAAAAAAAAAAACCATTCTGCTTCTGGGGGCGGCTGAAACTGGGATGAAGTCTTGGTTTGATGACATGGGCTTAGCACAAGTGACTCGTTCTGGGGCCTGTTGTCTTGTTTTTAACCCTGGGCTTACTGCTTTACTCGCTGACTCATTTGCTCCTAACCTTGCACCCTCAGAGGTCCTTTGCAGGGTTAATGAACAGAAGCCCCAAACTCCACAATCCGTAACCAGGCAGGACTGCAGCTTAGGTGACATCTACTCAAAACATGCTTCTGCCTACTCTACAGGCAAGGAAAAAGAAGCATAGTACCACTGATGCCACTTGCCCAGCTGCCCAAGAAGGCAGCAGAAAGACAGCTTTCAGTCCCTTTCAAGTAGCCCCAATTCTATCACTGGCCCTCTTAACCCCTACCCCCTCCTCACCAAAGTCTGGGACATTCTGTGTTTCATTTCATCTACTTCAGTCAATGCCCAACCCTCCACCTTTGCCCAACTTCCTCCCATTAGCCATGGCCAGAGGAAGCCTGGAGGGGTGGGGTGAGGGGTGTTGGCCCAGTGCAGACAGGCACTCCTTCATGCCAAATTCCCAGGGCCAGGTGAAGACTAGGTCAGCCACTCTCAGGGGTTTTCTCTCCATTTTTGCTGGGTATTGGGGAGAGTACCTCAACATCTCTGCTAGTGTGGGGCCAGGGCACACAGGGTAGATTTTCCACCATCACTGGGAAAGATGAATTTCTACCAAGCCATAAATCAGCCAGTCAGAGAAAGGGCTTCTGTGGATTCTTCCCAGCGCCGGCGTTTACTCATACATATTAAAAATGTGAAGAACGAAGTACAACAGAGAAGTTATGACTTCCTGCAGGCTGAGAAGCCAAGAGGAGGGAACAATTAGCTCTTTTGTTGCCAGCGTTGGTGTTGGTCACTGACAAAGGCATTCTTACAGGGTTTCTGATATTAAAGATTTAATAACCATTTGATATATGCAGTAAAACATTTCAATTACAAAGTTTCTGGAAAGTGCTGTCCTCATCTGTTACAGGAATTTATCAAGCAAATTTTTAATTACTTTTAATTAAGTCAGCTCTAAATGAGAACCTCCTTGGTGCGGTGATTTTCTGAATGAAGCTACTCTGAAGTACTAATTAGTTTGTTTTTAATGTTTAATTTACTCTGCCAACCTGGTGGTTAGGGTGGGGCTGACCTGCTGGGACTGGATGAGGTCTCCCAGGCAGGTATAATATGCAGTAAGCAGGCCAGGTCTCTCCCAGCTGGAGAAATGGGGCAATTCCATGTCACTCTGTCAAACTTCCAACCTCAATCTCTGGGAACTGACCACAGACATTCACCTTATCTGGGAAATGACTCAGCCACTGCCCTTCTTCCTGACTAACCCCAAGAAGCCACTTACTCCCATAGGAAGGGGGCAGGGGCATTACCTTGGCCGGGGTGGCTGCTCCATCACCAGAGGCATCAAGCAGAGGGCAACTGGGCATTGCAAAGTGGAAAGTGGGAGGGTGATCTCCCCAGTGGTCACCTCCCACTTTGTACCTCTCTGGCGTTGTCTTTATTGTTGATTTTTGTGTCACTCACCAAACATCTATTGAGGACTTTTTCTGTGCATACAAAGGAAGAGCAAAGAGGGGCAGGATCCTGTACCCACAATGTAGCTGCAGGTGGGCAGGGGTGGTTAGCAGTGTGAAGTGGCCACAACAGCAGAGGCAGCTAACTCTGGGGAAGGCAGGGAAGGGCACAGAGCCCCTCAGGAAGGGCTGGAGATAGATAGATATGCAAGCTGTTTAGGAAAGGGAGTTTGAGCCAGGGGTAGCACCCACTGGGTGATTTGACCTGAAGGAAGGCCAGTGAGAGGGAGAGTTTTCTATCCTAGGGGAGGGAGGACACATTTCAAAGTCTTACCCCATCCTGCTCATCTCAACACACTCCACACACACATATATGCACATTTGGTTCTTCATTAATTATTAAAAAAATTGCTTACATTCTATTTTTTTCTTTAAAAGCAAAACACTTGTACAACACATGACACAATATAGAAATAAAGCGATGAAAAGCAAAGGTCTCCATTATCTCAGTTATCAGCCCACTCCCAGAAAACCATTGCTATCCTTTCAGATCCTTTTCTTTATGCTTGTGCAAGCACACGTATGCACATACAGCTTTGCTGGTGTTCAATGGGATCATATTAAACACACGATCCTGTGGTTCACCGATATTTATACAAACACAGACTGCCTCCTTTTCAGCAGCTCTGACTATTTCATATTACAGACCCTAGTTAAGGGCAGCACACAAAAGGCAGCTATGCATTTCATTTTGTTTTGTTTTCTTGAGTTTTTTTAGTTGCCAACAAAGTTGCAGTGAACATTCCTAAACAAATCACTTGAATCTGCAGGTTCCAGGCTACCCGGGGCAACATAGTAAGTCCTAGTCACACACACACACACACACACAAAAAAGCCGAGCAGTGGTGCCTGCCTGTAATCCCAGCTACCTGGGAGGCTGAGGCTAAGGATCACTTGAGTCAGAGGGTTTAGACTATCCTGGGTAACATTGCAAAACCCAGTCTCAAAAAAAAAAAAAAGAACATTCCTAAACATAATTTTTTGTATTTGACAAGCCTACATGTCTCTAGAAATACTTGGAACTGCAATACATTCTGGTATCGTTGTAAGTATTTTTCTCGATGAAATTTTCCTCTACGAAGTACAGAGTCAAAAGTAGATGTCTTGTAAATATTAACAGACACAGCTAGATGCCTTTCAGAAACAGGCCAGACCTCCGTTCTCTCTGCCATTTTCATATGACAATACCTGTTTCCCTACATTCTCTTTAACAATAGGTATTAACAGTCCTTTAATTTTTTTGCCAATCTGAGGAGGAGAAGAAAATTCCAAGGCTCTCCTCACTGTTCTCACTCTGTCCTTGTTTGCTAAGTAAGCAATGAAAGAAGGCTGAGCAGCTAGGGGATCCAGGCAGGGGCCCAGGGTTTCCCACTGACTGGTGACCCTGACTCTTAAGACCTCTAGAGAGAACTGGGGCCAAATGAGTCAGGGCTGATGGGAAGCAGAATCCTTGGACTAGGGCACCTGAGCAGGCAGGGCAGGGGCACCTGACACAGCCACGCTGACCTAGCTCCAAAGGCCTCTCTCCCGCAGAGTGCCTACCCCCACCCCCACCCCACCACGGCACTCCTCTGGCAGAAGGGGCATGTCCAAGTGACTCAGCACTGCCCATGGTCGGCGAAACACCATGAGTCACAAATTACAGGCCTTCCTCCGAGCAGGCTTTGCCAGCCTGTAAGGCGGCAATGCTGGCAGAGAGTTATGGAGCCCTAGGCTTGGGGTGGTAGGGCAAGAAAGGCCCAGCCAGAAGCTGCCGATTGGGCACTCTTACAGCGCCCCTCCCAGCTAACCAAGGGGCGGCTCTTGGGCATCCTGGTGACAGAGCCCTGGCCAGTGTCAGGGGTGCTAGTCCAGGAGGAAGGCTTGGGCGTACTGGGACCAAGGTCCCTTCAGCTCCAGCCCAGAAGGCTGGCATCAGAACACAGTGAAGTTTCAAAGGCTGCATCTACTTACTGAAACTATGAGAAAACTCAGTGCCAGGCCACGGGCCAGGTGCAGTAAGGATTGGATCCTGGGAGATGATCTCCTGCCCTCCAAGTCGAGCCCCACACCCAGGGCCTGGAGCAGCCTTGCTCACAGAGCCACGAGACCCGTTTCCAAAGTTCCTCACCAACGGGAGCCCACACCTCGGCCTGCTGAGGAGCAGCTTGTCTCTGAGCCATGTTAGCACACAAGGTTTCCAAGGTTTTCTGAGAACTGGGTCATTCTTTTTTTTTTCTTTTAGAACATTGAAGGCAGACACACCCTAGTTTCCCCCCCCCAAACTCTGTCCCCTACCAAATTCCTTTAGTTCAAGAACAGATGCTGAAAGACAGTAAACTTAAACGCTACCCGAGTTTGATGTCTTGTTTGTTTTCTTTTGTTATAAATGTTTGATTGTGTGGCTGAAGGTGACGTAGAAAGGCACCAGAGCAAGAAACGAGGACCAAAGCCAACCTCGGGCAGAGGCCCAGGGAGACTGTGTGTCTCCTTCAAGGGCAATCACACCCACCAGGACTCCATCTTCCTCTGGATCCATACCCTCCACACCCTCTAGTGCCCAGGCTGCCCCACTAAGGGCTTCTGCTGGTGATGACCTGTGTGCACCCCAGTGGCCAGCTTGAAACTGCAAAAGGCTGAATACAGACTGAAACATGCACATGTTAGAGACTGCCATTTCTTAGGAAGCAATAACAATAATGGTCACTATAAGGGGTCTTCTACCTCACACCCATCATCTCTATCCATGCCCAGCACCCTCCAAACCAACTCAGCACCAGCTGGGAGTCACCAGCCTGGGAAATAGTTGAAGGAGGCGAGTGAGGTGGATCCCTAGGAGATCAAACCTTCTCAGGCAAGGCACTCTTTCCTAACATCTCTTTTTGGATAAACACTTCTCTTTTGGAGGTTGTGAATAGAAACATTGCCCTCTTTTCCTTTTGAAGTATTTCAAATGCATGGAAAATAATATGGTCATTGTTCAAACTGTATCACAAGAAAAAAAGGCCAGAAAGTATAAATAGGACACTCAGGATAGGGCTCAGGGCTGGCAGGCAAAGCACAGGGCAGGAGGACACAAGTTGGTAAAGCCAGTTTCACCAACAGTTTTTAAATTATACTTCATCAATCACATGTTGCCTAAATTATTCTATGTATATTATGTATATTTCAAAGAGATATTCTTTAAAAGAAAACTACAGGATATACTTGTCTCCATCATCCAGATTTAACAACCAAGATTTCACTTGATTTGATTTAAATCTCCTACTTCCTTTCCTTTTTTTTAAGAAACAAAAGTCACACATCTGGTTAAAGCTCCTCCTTCCTTCATCTGGTTCCCCACACTCCCTCCTGAAAATAATTAAGTTTTTGGTTACATTTGGTATGTTGACCTATCCAGCTGTCTTTCTGCTCATCTTAATTCAAAGAGTTTACCTACAGGTTTACTTGAATTTATTATTCATGTTTTTTTTTTATTTGTTCCAATTCTTATTGGTTTTTTTGTTGTTGCTCTTTTGTTTTGTTTTTGAGACTAGGTCTCGCTATTTTTGCCCATGGAACCGCAGGCTCACATTGCCCGGGGTACCATAGACTCAAGCATTCCCCAGCCTCAGCTTCCCAGGTAGCTGGGATTACAGGCGCCCACCACCACGCCCAGCTATTTTTTGGGACTAGGTCTCGCTATGTTGCCCCAGTCAGCATTCAAACCGTGATCCCCAGACCTGGCTGTGACTCCATAAGCTGTTGCTTACAGGCACCGTGCCCAGTTAAGTCTTGTTTTTATTTCTTTTTCTTGTCTTACTATTTAGCTAAAACATCTAGGATAAAACAAACAAATGTTTAAGAACAATTGAAAACTGCCAACAGAACTAAAGCATAGAACAAGAGAGGGGGAGGTGGGATAGAATGGGGGAGAGGGAGGGCACAGAAGACTAAGATGGTGCACGGGTTGTAAGGTGATGAGAGAGCAACGGGGTAGACAATGATGCAATATATACATATATATGTATTTAGATATATAGCTGTAAACAATAAAAAATAAAATGAAATTTTTTTTAAGAAAACCATCTAGGATAACGTTGAATGGTATTATCAACAGCAGGTAGATTTCTCCATCTCTCATTTTCAAGGAAATGTCTCTAATACTTCACCATTAAAGATATTGTTGACTGTAGGTATTGGATGGCTTTTTCTCAGTTTCAAGAAATTTTCTTCAATTCTGAGTGCTAGAGTTTTTATAATGAGTGATATTAAATTGCTATCAAAAAGCTTTCTCTGTTTACATCAGCTGAGATGACTAGATGGGTTTCCTTCTTTACTCTGTTAATTTGGTAAATTGCATTGGGATTTCTAATTTGAAACATCCTTGTATTTTGGCTAGACAAATTATGTATAAATTCAGCTTGCTAATATTTCATCTGGGATTTTTTTCTTTTTCTTCCTAAGTGAAATTGGATTATAATTTTTTTCTCTTAGAGTCCATCACCAGCTTGCATATCAAGATTATATTTACCTCATTAAGGTTAATTAGAAGACTTGCCTTCTTTTTAAAATTTTTGGAATAGTCTAAATAAGAAAAGGTTATGTGTTCCTTGAATAACTTGGCAAAAGTCACCCATAAAACTATCTGAGCCAGTTGTTTTTCAGTATGGTAGAGAGTTGATTGCTTATTTCAAAACAAATCTTTAATTTTGGAATAATTTTCAAGTTACAGAAAATTTTTGCAAAGATACCCATCAGGGTTTTATACCTCTTATTTAGTTTTCCCAAATGTTATTTAAGTCCATAGCTATCCTACATTTGTTGAAATAGAAAACGAGCATTGCTACAATATTATTAATTAAACTCAAAAGTTTTTTTTGAATTTCACATTTTTCCAATGCTGTCCTTTTTCTGTTCCAGCAGTGAATGTGGAATACGTTATGTTTGGGGAGGGTTGATTTTCATTTTTATTTAGCAGTTCGAACTGAATGTTATAGTAACCATCCCCCAACGAAAGCCCATCCCTGTATCCTCACCAATGTATAATCACTCCCATATTGATGCAAGGATGTACTTCGCCAAGATTTGCTATTTGGCCAAAAGATAGAGGCAGATGTGACACAAGCAGAGACTTGAAGTTACTTGTCACTGGGGCCTGCCCTATATGCTGCCTGCTGGGAATCCTTCTGTTCACAAGAGAAGCCAGAAGGACCTGAGGGAGACACGTAACCTGGCTGACAATCTGGATCCATTGCCAGACCCATAAAGGTGGTCCTCTTGTGCCAGCCAGACCCTGTAGGTCCAAGGGGGGAGGAAGGGCTGCTGAAACCTGAGTGATACAGGAGACACCAACAGAAGGTCTGCTCTGACCCAGGGCAAACTGCCCACCCACAGTCAGGAGCCATGAAAGTGGTATTGTTTTAAGACTCTATGTTAAGGGAGATTTGTTACTCAGCAATAATGACTGATACAAAGGATATCAAATTGTTGTTTCCCTGTAACTTCTTTAATCAGTTTTGGATATTTCCATGTTTCTAGAAAAGTATCCATTCCTTTGGAAATTTCAAACTGCTTTAATTTTATGCTCTTATAATTTAAACATCTCTGCAGCATCTTTTATTACATCCACTTTTTTTTTTTTTTTTTTGGAAACTGGGTCTTGCTATTTTTGCCCATGGAACCGCAGGCTCTCGTTGCCCAGGGTACCACAGACTCAAGCAATCCCCAGCCTCAGCTTCCCAGGTAGCTGGGATGACAGGTGCGCGCCACCACGCCCAGCTGTATTTTTTGGAACTAGGTCTCACTACGGGCCCCAGGTGGGACTCGAACCGCGATCCCTAACCCCTGCCACTTCTTAGGCTGAAGCTTACAAGCACGAGCCACCGTGCCCGGTTATTACATCCACTTTTGAAATTAATTTTTCTAGTAAATAGTTAAATAAATTATTATAATATTATTTGTACCTTTTATCCTATTTTCAGGGCGAGGAAGCGGACTACTCCATCCTATCAAAGGTTTGTGTTGGTCTTTTTTTTTTTTTTTTTTGAGACTAGGTCTCGCTATTTTTGCTCGTGGAACCACAGGCTCTCGTTGCCCGGGGTACCACGGACTCAAGCAATCCCCAGCCTCAGCTTCCCAGGTAGCCGGGATTACAGGCACGCGCCACCACACCCAGCTATTTTTTTGGAACTA
>PVHY01018464.1:0-29201 GCA_004024945.1 Uropsilus gracilis
AAAACAGAAAGAAATGACAGATTTTGTGGACTATGATTTCCCATGAGTTTGTATGTAGATATGTAGATGACACTGATTAGGAAGATCCAGAAAGAACTGCCTCAGTTCATGCAAAAGAAATTTCATAATCCACCACAGAGGAATCTGTATATAAGTATTTACTTAAAAAACTTAAAAATAAAAAAATCTCAAATATTAGGTGTGACACACTGGAACATTACTTATTATCTCAGATTTCACTTTTCCCAACTTAGAATAATAATATATAGAACTGATAGAACTGTGAAGGTATTATGGTAAAGTATATAAAGTGTTTAGGAAAACATAGGCAATATCAAACAATCAAAGATGCTAATTCCCTTCTATTTCAATCAAATTATATTTCTAAGAATTAAAAAGTTTTGCTAGATACCAAAGTACATGACACCCTCCAGGAATAATTAACTTAGGTCTGTTAGCATACTCACTGACAACTTCCAGGCATGACTCTTTTAAAAGGTATTCACAAATTCTAGTTATCCTGCCACAACAGATATTGTTTCATTATTTGGTTGGATACAGATGGATGGTTTCCTATTTTTTTAATTTTTTTTACTATTCTTGCCACCAGGCTTCCTGACAGTTAATAAGCAAAGCTGACTGTGGAAACAGGAGCAGGGAGGAAGTACAGCTTCCGTGCATCCCAGGACATACACGGATTTTCCTTCTCATGCCACATTCTGCAGTGGAATATGGCAAGGTTTTGTACACTATTGTAGGAGTTGGGGAGAAGAAAAAATGTAACTAGTTCAGTAAGAATCTGTATCTCTCTGATATGAGAGATGCTCAAATTATTCCTTAGCTATTTTTTATTCGTAGGGTTTGTAGACCAATATATTTGAATAATTTGCCAATTATCTCTACTGAAAATGTCAGGATATGAAAACAGATTTCAAAGTTTATCTTTTTAATTATTTCAAAGTCTAACAAGAGAGAAGACAATCCAGAAACCATAACACAAAAATAAATATAGGTGGAATGATAGCATATATAGGATGATATGGGACTAGAGAGTCTGGGCTTTGAAGTCAAATTGGATGGCTTCTGGCACATAGGTACATCTAAATATCAGGTTTTATATATTTGTATATATATAATATATATATCTTATTCTGTATTCTAAAATTATTGTTAGAGACAATTATACTGCTACAAATACATAGATAGTCTCAAAATATCTATTTAAATAATTGAACTCACTAAAATTAAGGGACATTCGTATGAAATATAAATAAACACCAACAGAGTCAGAGGTTGCCTTGGGGATATCTGCCAGTTCTTGAAAGCTTCAGTTTTTAACAACTTCTTGGTGGTATAGAAAACAAATCTCATATGAAGGGGAGGAACTGGAACTAGGATCCAGAATCTTGTAGTTTTATCTACAAAGGGAAAAATTGAATTGTATGTGTCATAAATAAAAGGGTATACTTGAAAAACATTCTGTCTACTTGCAAGGCATGTAACAAAATAATTTTAGGATGGGGAACAAAGAAGAGGTTTTCAAAAAAATAATTTACAGTTATAATACTGTTCTCATGCAGATTTGTACTTTGTATTTACACTACCTAAAAAGGAAATTCCAATGTGAGTATCTTTTTAAGGTGTTTTTATATTTCTAGAAGCTTAGAACTAGTGGTGGAGTAAATATGAATTTTTGCAAGTTTAGTGCATGTTCGATTTGAATCCATTTGAATTCCTAATTTATAACTATCCAAATATTACAGTAAACAAATTGCCAGGTATACAGGAAATAAGACACAGAAGGAAAGGATACTGAAAAAAAAACAAATCAAGAAAGGGAATATCAGGAAGTACAAATAATAAAACTAAAGATACTTTTAGATTTTTATAGAAATAAATGAATTGAAAACATGGTCAAAGAACACAACTTATAGAATATGATTTAAGGGAGATATAAAGAGAACCAAAACAGAACTTCCTTAAGTTAAAAACAAACAAACAATTCTCGAAATTAAGCCCACATACATAAACATGCATACAGAATGAAATTAACAGCAGAACTAAAGAGAGATTTGTGAACTGGGAGACAGATATAAAGATATCACACAGAAGCTGTCTATAGACACAAAGAAATATCTTTTCTGTATAAGAGACTGAGAGACTTGGAAGATTGAGTGAGAAAGTCTCATAAAAATATTTTAATTTAAGATGAAGGACTAGAGAGTATGATAGAGGCAAGATTTGAAAAAATATGACTGAGAACTTTCTGAAATTAACTAAACCTGAAATCCTAAATTCAGGAAATGTATTAAAAACCAAATGAGATACAAAAAGATAAGTCTATACCTAGGTAGATAAAATAAAACTGCAGAATACCATGACCATATAGACTGTTGAATACAATACAGAAAGACATGTTTTTTTCCTATAAAAGATCTGATAGAAAGCTATTAATTGTCATAAAGACAAAAGAATCCTTGAGGAAAGACAAGGGAACATTTTCATGTGCTGAGAGAAATATATTAACAACCTAAAATTATATACCCAGCTAATGAAGCAGTCAAGAACAAAGAGGGAAAAGATGTATTTACATTTTTAAACAAAATTGAGACCATACTGACAACAGACTCTGAAGTAATATCTATATTGAAGGAATGAACACCAGAAAAATGTCTGATAGACAAAAAGGAGGAGCATTAGTTTATTAAATATGAGCATGAATATGAATGAGTCCAAACTGACATCCAATAGAATAACCTACTATAGCAGTCTCAGGTGCACACTGGTCTATGTTTTCATATAAAGCAAGTCTCTTTAGTGTTTCTGCTTTGCTGTACCACTCCTCTCTCTGCCAATATATCTGTATTCAAGGCAGCAGGAGAAAAAGGCACAGAAATCTTTGTTTCATAAGACTTCCATGAAATTTTATATAAGATTTCCACTGAAACTTTGACCACAAATGTGTGAAATTGCCAACCACAGAAGAAAAGGAAACTGAAATGTAGCTAGTTAACTGTATTTAGTTATTATAAAAAGTTAGATTCCTATAAAACAAGGAGAAAACTAAGATTGCAACTGACAGTCTATCATACATATTGATCAATAAATTCTAGCTAACAGTTTAGGAAACAGATCAATTCTATACAAATCGTATATCTATATATAAAATGAAATTATGAATGTATATATAATGAAATATGTATTTAATTTATACAAATTATATATATAATGAAATACTCTGCAACACAATCAAAAAGATAATATAACTTTAAATTCTAAAAAGCAGACAAATATAGTTTAAGAAATGAAGTTACTGGACTAGTTCACTCATGATTATAGAAGCCAAATATCCCAAATATAACATTAATAAATAAATAATACACCTGCAAGAGTATCCAACAGATATGTAAATACCACTATGAAAGATTTATACAGTTCTATTTTCATAGCATTATTCACAGTATTGAAGACACAGATCCAACCTAAGTACCCATTAACATGACTAGGTGGTAAAATTGTGGAATATAATCAATGGAATACTACTCAACTATGAAAAACATGGCAAAGTATATTTGGGGACATGGAGTCTTTAGGTTATTACATTAAATGAAATAAACCATCTGTTTATGTTTTCCTTCATTTTTTTGCCATCTGTAGATGTTTCCAGAAAGGGATTTCTGAACTGTAGTTCATGGAGAGTTTTGCCTGTTTTCCTCTATGTATGCTATGGCTTCAGGTCTGACCTCTAAGTCTCTTATCCATTTTGAGTTGATTTTTGTACATGGAGTAAGGGAGTTTTCTTGGTTCATTTTTTTGCATGTCTTAATCCAATTTTCCCACCACCATTTATTGAAGAGACTATCTTTGTTCCAAGGTAACTTTTTCACACCTTTGTTGAAAATTAGTTGACTATATATGTGTGGTTTTATTTCAGGGCACTCAATTTTGTTCCACTGGTCTGACTGTCTGTTTTTGTACCAATACCATGAAGAAATCATATTAGCAGAAACAAGCCATAAAAAAAAGACAGAAACCAAATGGTTTCACTAATATATGGGATATAGTGAAAAAAATAAACAAAAGCCTTGAGGAAAAGTCAAAACAAGCTAAGCACCAAACTGAAGTGCACAACTTTGAGCAGGAGGGAAAGGGGGGGAAGTGAGGGGGGGGTAAATCCCTGAGATTACAACGTTGTGAAATTTATATATGAAAAAGCAAAAAAAAAAAAAAAGAAAGGTAGTAAATAAATGTATCTATGTTTTAAAAAATCTCTCATGACCATATATATCACAGCATGATGAACCCAGAGGTATGAAACCCAAATTGTTTGTTGCCCCACTTACTGGAATATTGTCAGTAGACATCCTTCACATCCTTCATTAGACAGCCCCATCAGGCATGTCCCCAGCTTTAAAGAATTAACTTGTCCAACATCATGCTTTTATGGGTATAGCTTACATCTCATGGGTAGCTATAGCTATGCTATTTGCATGCCAGTTTGACTTCCCTTTTGCCCAGTCCTGACATATCTCCATCACTTTTATGACTATACATCCCAAAGGAACTCCCTAATAAATATCCTGCACACTATATCTAGAATCAGTTCCCAGGAGAAGCCAACCTGTAGCACTCACAAATGTGAAGATAAAGATCAGAAAATCCATATAATCATATCAATCAATAATGCACAATATTGACAGATTACTAGAGGAAAATTCATTTGATTATTCAATTAGAGATAAATGATTTCATAAAATTAAACATCATTTATGATGAGAACTCTTTAAAAGCTTGGTATCCCAGCTCTTTGGTCTTCCCTTACACAACCCCTGCAGAAATGACAGGGTTTGTACAATGGCAGAAAAAAACAACATAATTTTGCGAGAACATAATAATAAAACTAGAGCATAATCTAACTTATTAATGCTCAGTATCTCCAAGTTACTCCATGACTTATCTTAAGCACCTAGTGATGAATTCTTAGTTCTCTTATCTGCGCAACATATTAAATAGCATCGTTAAGAAGAATTTCAGTTAATTAAGCTCATTGCAGCAATCATTATACAATATATGCACATCAAACCATCCTGCTCTATGCTGTCAGCTTATACAGTGATATATGTCAGTTATTTCTCAATAAAACTTTATAAAAAGAAGTCCATATTTTTGTATGAAAGTTTTGAGAATCTTCCAAACACAGCTTACAATTAAAATCTGATTTAAGGAGAATGAATCCAAGTAGATAGTGCAACACAAATTAGGTCATAAAAAGAAAATAGCTACTGAAAACTTGAAGTTGCTTGTTAAACTAGAGAAAACCATTTATTGAAATCTAATGTATGGATGTGTGCCTTCAGGGTTCGTTTCTGATTTTAATTGGAGAATTACTTTAAAACTGTTTCTGTTTTCAACCGACCATATACTAGGAAACAAAAATGAAATCTTTCTCTAATAAAAAGTCATGAGAAAATCAAAACTCTCTCCAAAGCTATATTTGAAAATAGTTCTAACAAATTTAATTATGTGAATAAAGCATCCAAGTAGTCAAATAGCACACACTTCTATTTCTCTCTCAGGTAATTACCATAGGAATGAATGAATAGGACTGTGTTCTCAAACCAAAGGTATGACAAACCACTCTCTTGCTAATGTTTTGTTTCCTAGTAAATGGATGCACCATACCTATTAATTCATTTAATAAGACAAACATGCAATTGGTATTCAGGAGTATTAAGATCTCATCTTAGCAATGGATATTTTTGTGCAATCTGAAGATGCTCAAAAGAAAACTTGCTTTGGAAGTGTTAGACAAGTAAGGAAGACTTTTATTTAAAATTACTGGGATTCCAGACTACAAAAATAAGGGAGGGAAATATTGATCATAATTCCATTAAAACAAAAGCAGGTGTATGGTAAAATAATGTAAAAAAGAAAAACAAAATGAAGGCTACTGGTTTGTAGGGTTATGGTATTATTGTTCATGAATTGGCTTTTATTTATATCTCCAACAAAGACTAGGAGATAAGGATGCCATCTTTCTTGATGATTCTACTTCAAAGGAGTGGCTCCCAGGTCCTTGAGTTAGAGAGTTATCATGGATTATAAAGCTTGAAACAGGCTGAGAGAGGATTTACACCTTAATGGGCAGAGGAGAAATGTGCAAGCACAAATTTTCTAAAGGAAATGCAGTAAGAAAAGGGAGGTCAGGGTATCTCCTGTCTAAAGGTTCGTCAGCTTGAGAGGATCTTCAGTTGTCTTAGTCAATGTAATTATATCAAAATGTTGGTCACATTATCCAGAAAGCTAGGGTAATATTCAAATAAGTGACAAAATACATATTTAAATTAAAAAAAAAGGAAAAGGGGAATGAAAACTTGATTACTGCTAACATTAGCTATGAGATGTTTCATAAGCAACTTGGTCAGGTTCAATAAATGTAGTATTTCCTCTAATTCACAGTACTTGTGAACAAATTACATATGCTAATGACCCTGAAGTTTAATCAACACACAAACACCCATTGAAGTTTGTTCTTAATACAGTACTTAACGAATGGAACACCAAGCCCTCAGCACTCATGTTCTAACAAAATTATGGGTCAACTACTCCTTAAATTCCATTTTAGACTAAGATTCTCTTATATACATTTGATAGTATGTTTACTCTTTCAACTTAAAGAGTTCATTGCTGTCTTTTGTGCATATTTCAGTTCAGTAGTGATGTTGCTATATTTATCCCCCTAATTGACTCCTTAACATTTATTATTCTATATTTCTCTGTGCTTACTTCTCACATTTTAAATACATAGTCAAAATTTGTGTCTACTCTTACATAAATACCCAGATTCTAGTGCATATGGAGAGGGGGTTCACCACATAAATTTTACATTTCTCTGATAGGTCATTAATATTCAGTTTTAAAAAATGGCATCTATTTGCCTAACTATTACTTCCATACTAGAACAGAGAAGACTCCAGAGAAGTTTGAAGTTTCTTTGTAACTTTTTCTTAATGCTAGAATAAATGCAAAGGGATCAGCTCCTCACTAACTCTTCCTAGTTCTATTTTAACCAACTAGTAAGACAGGAGAACTGCTAAAAAAATAATACACTGGTATTGAATTTTCCTATATATAGCACAACTTTGTTATCCTACCAAAGAATATATTAAAGTGGTGTCCTTCAAGAAGGTAATAATAAACTAGGGTCACCAACATAAAAAATATAAACTTCAGGCTGGGTGCGGTGGCATGCACCTGTAATCCCAGTGCTGGGAGGCCAAGGCCAGGGATCACTTGAGTCCACAGATTTAATACTACCCCAAGCAACATAGTGAGACCTAGTCTCTAAAAAAATAGCTGGGCATGGTGGTGCGCACCTATAGTCCCAGCTCTCTAGGAGGTTGAGGCTAGAGATCACTGTAGTCCACAGGTTCAGTACTACCTTGGGCAGCATAGCAAGACCTAATCTCTTTTAAAAAAATAAAATATATATATATATGTATATGTATATGTAATTTCAAATAGTTAGCTCAGAAATTTAGATGGAAATATTTTTAAAATCTGATTGTTAAAATATATTATGACAGTGCTGTTGAACACACCTACTTCCATATTATTTGAGCATTTAAGTTAGTGTAATTAAGAATATTGATAAACAAAAAAACTAAGACAAATATACTGCTATTTTTTACTGAACAACTAATGAGTATACAAAAGAACATCAAATAACGTTTTTCCACTAAAAGTCATTCAAATTTTAAACATTATGTGAGAATTTTATGCTAAAGTTACAAGTGAGATATAGACCTAAGTCTTTTGCTAGGAAAGATAAATTTGATCCAAATATATGTAAATTTTATCATGGATACAGTTGTCTTAAAGGGTAGCGTGGCATTTTAGATTAAGTAAACAGTTATGTAAATGAGATCATACTTAATAAATGTGTTCTTTATAAATGTGTTTAAATCTTAATAAATGTGTTTCTTTTAGCGTCAATATTTATTCATTTTATATCTTAAGTCCTATCATATACACAAATCAACATAGACTATTGGGGAAAATGATGAATAATGACAACATCATTATGTCAAATATTAGGGAATTAGCCTTATTTTTTGATAACTGCAAAGTTTTTTTTCTAAAAGCAACCAGAAGAGATAAAAGTTATCTTCTTAAATCCTTTTGTTTATAATATGTTATTGGTTCTAATTCCCATTTTATTTAATCTATTACTCTACTCTGAGAAAAAAACTGATTAATATTATTTTACATAAGACAGGATATGCATATTTATGAACCCTCATGAATTATTTGTGAAATTGAAATGAGTAAACCTTTATCTTATAGGGAAGCAATTAAAAGTACTTCACTCACAATATGATAAATCAAAACTGAAAATGGAGTCACCTAAGCACACACAATTTGAAGCACTTCAAGACAAAATAACTCATAGATCTAGTTCAACTTCCCAGACTAAAATTAACATTTTAAATAATAAAATTCTGTCTTAGATCATAAAATATTCTGGTGAGTGTAAACGTACAGCACATTTCAAAAAGCTTAAGCTGATGGGTGATTTAAATCACTTTTTGAACCATATATTATCATCTGACACACCTGCTTTCCAAAAACCTAAAAGGTTTTATATTTTTATTAAAGTACCTTGCAACACCAAGAGCCAAGAAGATTCCTCAGGCAAGAAGGATTTAAATTTATTCAAGTTGCACAGCCGAAATTAGCAGATGATATAAGACATAATATCTTTCCATTCTATGTTCTATGCTAGTTTAATAATCAACTGATATTTAAAGTTGTCAAAAGGCAGTGAGTTTAAAGAGAAAAGGAATATATAATTGAAGTGAATGAACTGAAAACATCCAACTTACAATTTTCTATATGGGAAAAGCTCAAGGCTATGCCCTGAGGTTAATAATTTATGTGAAGTAGTTTAGCAAATGGTATTCTAATGACTTTCCAACCTGGAAATGCATTTTTGCTTTACTTTTTTTTTCCTTTTCTCAAATATGTATGCAGCTGAATGTTTTTACCTAGAAAAAGTAGCTTTTATGGAGTATAAACTACTCTTGGGAAAACATTCAGGTTTCCTCATTATCTAATTATCAATTAAATGATTAGTGATTCTGTAATATTCTTGAACACTGTTTAATACTCAGCTTGAGTTATTCTTAGGTATATATTTCTATATGCTTGTAGCCAAGTTTATCAATTTTCATATACTTCCAACGTACAATTGTCTATTCTATGTGTCTCCCTTTTATTTTCCTTACAAATGCCCCTCAAACTTCTCACCATTCCAAATAAAAATAAAAAAATTGCCTTGCCCAGAACTCTTCCTAAACTGATAGCTTTATTTTTTATTTCTTTGATTGGCTTCATCATGCAAAAATACCTGCATTTTTATGTGAACATTACTGCCTAAGACTGTTTCACTTAAGTTTTATTCATTTCCTACAAAAGGAAGAAGAGATGAAGAATTAATTGAAACTAACTAAACTAAAAACTACTTTGGCATGTTAAGGGTGAAAAATCTGAAGTTGGGAGGATTGATTTTAGATATAATGTGAAAATATTTTTCACAAACCCTTTGCAAAGGGTTGAACAAGTAACCCCTAAAATAAACATAATAATGTAAACCAACTTTTTGTCTATAAACATAGCAGGAAAAAAAGTCCTATAATTGTATTCAGAATCATGGTTGAAATTCCACTAGACTCTTAGCAACTACTAAGCCTTAGAAAACTTAAGCCATTACATTCTCAAAAATTTTGTTCTCTTAATAATGATATATTGAGGCTTATATGAGGAAATGAAGACAGATTTATACTCCACAATTTATACTGTAGAGAACTGTGAAATGTAAAGAAACAGTATTACTAGACAGAATGTTTAACTGTTAAATGGCAGCTGAAATACTGGAACCCTCTTATCTTAACACTAGATGAAGCAGATGTCAAAGCATTTTGTTTCTGGGAACTCAGACAAATAATGGAAGAACACTAGATTGACAACATGCAGATTATCTTTGATGAGGTAAGTGGCATCCAAGAAATTCCTTAAAATCAACCTGAGTCTGGAGTATTTCTGAGCAACAAATTATTTCTAGCCACACAAAATCATGTAGATCCTATTCTTTTTATAATTTCCTCCCACCCTAATGCAGGTATCTAAATCAACCACATGAGAAGTTATAGCCCTGCATTTAACTTCTCTAATCACCAAGTTGCTCAATGTTGAGTGTGTGTAAGAATCAGCTGGAGAATCAGTCGATGGAGTCTGGTTCATTAGATTTGAGGTGGAACTCAGATTCTGCAGTTCTAACAGCTTCCAAGGTGATGATGAAACTGCTACTCTGGGAATCACATTTTGAAAAGCACAGTTCAAAGGCAGTAGATTTCAATGCTCTCTGCATGTTAGAATCATCCAGATTATTTTTAGTATCATTATTTTCTGGGCTACATTCCCCAGATATTATGGCTTAATTAGTCTGGGTCTGACAATTGCATTATTTTTACATTCCCTGTGTGATTCTAATGTGCATCAATTCTTGAAACCACTACTATATGCCAACTTGTCCACATTGATAGAGTGGGTAGGCAAATTCATGCCTCTCTTCTGTTCTTTCTATTTGAAAGTACAATAAAATAATAATAACAATCTATGATATTTTTCTCTGTTCTTTGCCACATTTCTTTCCTCTCACTTAAGGAAATAGATTATTCTGGTTTCAGTGCCTCAGAAGAGGGAGAAGCATGAGAGTAGGAAGTCATTAAATTCTAATTCCCAAGGCTAAACTTTTAGGAGAACTTGAGAAGAATTCAGAAGGCAAAGGGCATGCAGGTAATCATGGGAGTCTAGAGAAATTGAAAATCTGCAAAGTTTAGACAGAAAGAAAAGGAGAAGTTTGTGGATCTGGAAGACCTATGGAAGTTTTTCTTGACTTCAATGTAGACTGTAGGAGTGCATCTTGGTCAAACCATGGACAACATGATAAATGACTGCTAAACCTCAAGTTTAGGACAAGGCACAAGAGCTCTTGACAGTTGATAGATGATCGACTAAGATCACAGAATATCACAATCATAACCCAGTAAATTAATAGTCAACTTGCATACTTCTAATGCACTCTCCTGGAACAAATGTCTAAGACACTGGAATTCTGGCACAATTATGGGATAGAGGGGGGAATCTCTGAAACTTGCATACTTCTAATGCACTCTCCTGGAACAAATGTCTAAGACACTGGAATTCTGGCACAATTATGGGATAGAGGGGGGAATCTCTGAAAGAACTGACATCAAATTATTTGCTATTTTTATCTTTCTGAAGGCTAGCCAAGTAGAAACTAAGTCAACAGTAAAGCTCAGTTAATAATTATTTTTTAGTGTACATATTTGCATCTCTGAAATTTTTGTCAACCACACCACTATGCCATTCTCTCAAGTAAGAAATATTTTCTCTGAGTTTGGTGTTCATGTTATAGTCAAATGAACATAATTGCCAGGGAATCTAAATTATTGATCATTTGAAGGGAGTAGACTCAAGAAGTTGGGCATAGAGCACATTTCTGGAAGAACAAAATTACTTTTCTACCAGATTGTCTCATTCTAAAAAATAACTCACTCAAGGTTTATAATGCATTGGTGGAGTGCAAGTTGCTTTATAATGTTGGGAGACAAAAATACATTTATCCTATGTTCATAAAAGATTCCAAGAGAAAGCATATTTTATTGATGTTGTAATTAATGCATTTTGTCTGCAGTAGTTATTCAAACATCATTTGGTTCTATTTATTTCCCTGTAGCAATTATCCAACTACTCTTTCTGTACAACATGTGTAGAAATACTGTGTAAAACCACATGCAGATACAAGCATATGGAAATTTTTGCCATTCTTTTTGCCTTCAGGTTTCATGTATCTAGTTTTGCTAAACACGAAGTATTACATTAATTTTCCTCCAAAGTATTTGATATTTTTTGCAAAAAATTCATAGTTAGATGGACTGTTACAAGAAATCATAAACTGAATAATTTGAGCAAAACCTAGTGATTCAGAATTATTTCATAGTGGTGCATTTACTGTATGTCCTTATGTAAGGAAGTGTTCTGGGGGATGCAACTAGAGAAATTTGATCATCTCTACCCACACAGTGTGGGTGACTCTCCAGTGGTTTGGACATTATTGTGTGTGTACAGGGTTTATAATCAAGAGGGAGAAAAAGAGCAGTTACAAGAAAATTGGTCTGACTACTGTTTGGAATTATGAAAAAAGAAGTGAGAATGAAGGCATATCCCTAAATTAAAAAAGATTCTTTAGGATTTTACCATTTAGTTCATATGTTACCATTTTCCCTCCATAGAAACCCTTTATATGGTTAAAAACCAAAAGATCTATATATTATTTCTATACTAAGTTTGTTAGGAATTTTCACTGAATAACTTGTCCACACCTATATTTAGGTAAACAAATTTTCTTGTTTACTTTTAACTGTTGTTAATATATTAACATGAAAACAGATTTTTCTGAGATTCAATAAGCATATTCCTTGGATAATTTTTGTTTGTCAGGATTTTCTTTTTGTTAGTACATGCATAAATTTAATTAGCTAATAATACATTTAGGATTTTGCATCTATGCACTTCATAAATATAATTGGTTTATACTTTCCTTGTACTGCTTTTGATCAATTTTGCTATGAAGTTTTGATTAACTTCGTAAAATAAATTGGATAATATTTCTCCTTTATTCGCTCAAACAGCCAATTCTCTGAAACAATAAGGTTTTTTTTTATTTCTTAATTGTTCTGTAAAATTTTCTGGTTCTTTTGGGAAGACTTGTACAAATTTAGTGTACTGAATTATTCAGATTTTCTTTTCATCTGAAGCTAATTTTGCCAATTTTGATCCCTTTCTTCTAAAACCTCATATTAGAGTTTACTTCATGGCATCCTCAAGATTTAATTTTTTTTTTCTTTACTATGTTATCTAATTTGGAAATCTAAAACACTGTCTGGATTCATATTATCAGAGATTTTCTATCCAATATTTCAATAAAGTAAAGTTGTGGATTTTGCTGGTAATCTCTGTAAACTCTGTGAACCACTTTCTTGTTCTTCTATTTCACTTTCATCAACTGGCTCATAATTTTCTTTCTTTTTCTAAAAAAGTAGTTGTTCTTCTATTCATTTTTTTCCTCATTTTACTTCTCTCTCAACTTTTCTCTAGTTTTCTGACTCCAGAACTAAAAAGTGATAGAGTAGACCAGAAATGAGAGTGTCTTTCCTATGTCTGCTATTGCTCTCTATGTTATATCCTATATGCCTTCATTGGAGAAATGCTTAGTGTTTATGCTCACTTTTTAATTCACTTGTTTTTTGTTGTTAAATTGTATGAGTTGTTTGGGGGGGAGGGGACTATTAATCTCTAGTCAGATGTGAAATTTGTGGTTATTTTCCCCCTTTCACTAGACTGTCTTTTTATCTTGATGATTGTGCAGAAGAAGTTGGGGAAATTCCATTTGATTTTTTAAAAAATATTTTGCTTTTGGAGTGGAATCATGAACATCCCTCAGCCAGACCTTGAGTAGGCTATAATTTCTTTTTTCTGTGCATTTTATGGTTTTAAGCATAATGTTGAAATCTTTAATCTAGTTTGAATCGATTTTTTATTTATAGTGTAAGATAGTCATCTAGTTTAATCCTATATGTCCAAAACACTAACATGGATGGGCACCAATGGTACTCTAATTTTAAGAAATAAAGACAGATTGAAATTCTTAAGAGTAACTTTAACAAAAATGGTGAGAAACTTGTACACAGAAAGCTAAAAGACATTATTGCAAGATATTCACAAAGACACAAAGAAAAGGAAAGATATACTATGATTTTAGACTGAAAGAATTAACTTTGCTAAAATGGCCATTTTTTTCTAAAACAATCTATGGATTCAATGTCATACTAATTAAAATCCCAAACAGTTCTTCCCACACAAATAGAACCAAAAATTCACAAAATTTGCATGAATCCTGAATAACTTAAGCAATTCTAAGACTAACTTAGAATCCTCCAAAAATTGGAGGATCACACTACCTAATTTCAAACTACACTACAAAACAACAACAATCAAAGCAGCAATGTAAAGGAATAAAAATAGTCACACAGGTCAATGAATAGAATTGAGAACTCAAAAGTAAACTGACATACATATGGACAACTAATTTATGACAAAGAAACCTGGAACATACAATGGGTAAAGAAAAACTTCTTCAATATATAGTTTTAGAAAGACTATATATATATATATATATATATATATACACACATATATATAACTATATATACATATATATAACTATATATATATACATGTATATAACTATATATAAACAGAAGCAAAAGTGGGAAAAAAATAGAAAGTAGAAATCTGCATTAATTCATCTTATATAGATTGTTACCTAAATTAAAAATTAATTGGGCCTGCAACCAGGACCTGGTTAGGGTTCCGGGCCTGCCTGCAGCTGCACCACTTCAGCAGGCAGTCACAGTCCCACCTTCCCACGTTCAGCCACCTCTCCATTTTGTGTGGTGGGTGGGGTGGAGTGGTTGGTGCAAGGGCTTGGTCGGGGGGGAAGGAGCAGGAAAGGTGTGGGAGAGGGACGGGGAGGGACTATAAAGGCAGCCCCTCTCTTTCACTCTCACCTCAGTTAGTCCTCAGAAGAAATGAGAAGAGAACTAATAATCTATAGAACAGATAGAATTGGTGAGGGAACAGAGCAAAATCCTGTGCACACATACAAGCAGAACCCAAGAGAAGGAACTGTGAGACAGCATATAATGGACTGGAGAATTGATCATGGTCATCACTTGTCACAGAGTCACACCCAAAGCCACACAAAGAGTGGATGTACCAAAAGCTAAGGGCTGATATGCAACTCAAGAAAGCAAGGTGTCCCTCCCCATTTCATGGGAGAAGGTCACAGAGATGAGGGCACAGCCCCACACAAAGTTAGAATCTGAAGGAGAGGAAACAACCTGCAAAGGATTTCAGCAGATGCCTTTCACGAGTATCGTCTATAATGAAAGGAATTGATTAAAGACCATCAACAATGAGAAAACACTAATAGATTCCAAATGAGAACGAACTGCTACCCAGTGCAGAGATAAGACTGAACATCTACCAACACAGCTTGTTATATTCTAGGATCACAGTCCCTCACCCAATAAAAGGACATTGCCACAGAAAATGAAGAGACCAAAGGACTGAACATAGATCAAAAAACAAGGAGAGGGGCCAGAGTGAACAGAGGGGTCATCAATGAGGGGAGAAGTCTTTCCAATAACCATTTGCTGATACTGTAAAATTTAAAGAATGAATAAAATTAAAATAATTATTAAAAAAAAAAGAGAACAAACTGGTTGCTAATTTGCTTTCTTCTCCATTGTATCTATCAAATGCATTCTTTTAAAAATATTGAAAAAATAATAATTTATTATAGTGTTTCAATTGCTAGAATTGAAACTCCAAGAAGTTAAAAATCTATTTCTATCTTCCATAATACATCTAACACAGAATATAGCATAATAGCTGTCACTTCATAGGCCATAAATACATACATATTACACTGAAACATTATCAACTCAATATATCCAGAGCACCAAGCATGCAGTTGAAAATATTTAGGAAATTACTTAGATATGTGCAATTAAGGATCTATCATGTTCAACGTTATGGTGAATACATCATGCTCCCTGTCCATGTAGTAAACAATATGAAACAAGCTGTATGAACATACCAGATACTGCAACCTTCTTAAAACTGTTCTCGTCATCCATGCAAGATGGAGATGTCTTGACAGTCATCAGGACAGGTCTTTCTATATACATGCACATACACACACGTACACACTGAGTTCTAAACCAGTTTTGAAGATCTGTTTGTAGAAGAAATGAGAAAACTGAAATCTAGTGCTGTCCCAAATCACATACCTAGTGATATTGTTCAAACGAGGAAAAACTGCAGTTCTTCTGAATTTAAGATTAAAAATAATCTATTTTAATAAAAGACTTCATCCTAATGATACAGGGTAGTGATGCAGTTAAAAATTGTATTGGTACCCAAATACCCTGGTGGGTGGGGTCTGAGAGTAAGACCCTGTGAGAAAAAGAGAAAAGCACCAAAAGGCGGATAAAAGGAAGGAGCAAAGGAAAGGAAGGAAAAGGTGAGATGAGAATGGTGGACTGAGAGAACAGACCCATGTGGCCTGGTCAGGTGAAGCCCCCTGGAAGAGTGAGCTGGTGGTAGCAAGGAACCACAGGTGGGAGAGTGCTGGCAGAGATGCAGCTCTTGTGAAGTCAGATGCGAGAATGGCAAGCCAGGGGTGACAGGGGCTGCTGAGGGCAGGCCTCGTGAATGTGGCCAGATTGCTGCCAAAGGCGGGCTTGGTAAAGGAAATGCCTGGAGCCACAGCAAGGCGGCATATTTGGAAAGCTGAATTTGCATCAGCATCAGTTGGAAAAGTTTGAAGAGCCTTGAAGTTTGAAGAAAGTTTGAGGAAGCAGAGCTGCTTGGAATGCTGGAGAGAGAAGTAAACAGAAAACATTGAATAAAGACTGGAATTTGCAGAGTGCCTTCCTCAGATTTAGAGGGGCAAAGAACCATCTTGGACATGTGTCTTTGGGACCTTTGGGACTGAAAATGGTGACTAGTGTAAGGCCAATTATGGCATTAAGGACTTTTTGCTTTCCGGGTTAATTCCCATTGTTAATAAAACTCTGTTGTTTAAATTACTTTGTGACTTTGGCAACTGCTGTGAACATGAGTGATGTAAACTTGTAACCTTGTGGGTTAGAGGTTTTTGCTTCTTTTGACCTGATTTCACTAATACATAATAAAGTCAAATATGGCATAACCACTACATCATGCAGACAATTCACATATGACATATACAGTTTAGAATATGAAAGAGGAGAAACTAATAATAATAATTTAAACTTAATGGGAAGTTCTCCCCATTAGGTAATCAACAAATATATCCCTGAAAGGAAAAATGATGAGAAATGAGAATACCCTTGTTTCTTTGTTAGTACTGACTTTCCCATATTTTTATAGTCTAAGAATCTGCTATATAAAATTGTATTTAAATGCGTATATTTTTCATATGACATGGCCCCCATCCAAATGAATTACCTAATGTCCAACCAAACAGAAAACATTTTCCCAAATGCCAGAAAAAAATTGACAGTGCAGGGCATATTCTAGGGTGAACTGTTGAACTCTATTGTTATATCTTTGTAAGAATATTTAATGGTTTAGGGGGCCTCATCCCCAGTCATTGTTGGTGAAAAAGTTTCTCTGTGGGTACATGTATCTGTAAATGGCTGTTGCAGATCCTCTCCTCTTCCTCACTTTGAAATTTTGCTGTGAAGCTGATGCCCTGACTCTGTGACCTTCCTCTCCTGGGAATGGGGAAGGGCTCTCTTAGATGGCATCTGGAAATGGAATTTTGGCTCATGCAGTCCCAGAGAGTATGTAGGGTAAATTTACAACAACTTGTTTCCATAGTTGTTTTTCCAGTCCCACAAGCACTGGTTCTCCCTATATTCCATCTCTTATGTCCTGCTCAGATGTTTGAGCTGGACATTTACCTACCGGCACAATCCACCTTGTCCCAAGAACACAGTCCCTTCCCAGAGCAAGGACACTGCCATAGGAAAGAAAGAGACCAACGGACTTAACACAGATTAATAAGCAAAAGAGTGAACGGAGTCTGAGTGAATGGAGGGGTTCTTGGGGGAGAGGGAATATCCCAGTAACCATTTACAAATGTTGTGATTTAAAGAATAAAAAAAAATATTTAATGGTAAGTCTCACACCTGACTTTTTGACTTACAGGATGGTTTTAGGGCCCTATACATGACAGCAAAACCAAATTCTATGCAGATTGAACATCAGGAATAGATAAAAATATGGCAATTTCCTTTGTTGCATAAAAGGTTATGTAGAATGAGCGCTAAAGATGTCTAAACAAAAATAAATTAACCAAAAGGTAAAAGCCCCTGTGTAAATGAGAACAGTTCATTTAAATAAAGTGGTTCCATATTATTCATGTCTAAATGCCTACAGGTTCTATAAAAGATTTCCTCAAAAGATAGTTGCTAATTAGTCCATTGATCGGGCTATAATTAATGCAGTTAATTGTGAATGAGTTATAACTTATTTAGGTCATGGAAATGAGAATTCTAACGCTGTAAAGGTCACTGAACTAGACATAGTCTCAATTAGAAATCCCAGACTGTGCTTCTGCTTCTTATTTTTGTTCAATTTTGGTTCCCTGGATGCTGCCTCTCAAACTTAAACTACTTTTCAAACTTGTCAAACAACCCAGAATCACTTGGAGGTGATTGGTTTGGTACCACCTTAACAGACACACTCATTGAGATGGGTGGGGTGTACTGCATAAGTTCCAAGGTGATTATGGGAACTTCTGTTACACTGAGGCTGCTGGTCCCAGGACTGCGCAGGAGGATAACCAAAAAAGGAGTCAAATTTCCTCTAAGTTCAGACTCATTCAGTTTCCACTGAAAGGTAATTTTTGTTTCTGTGTGTGAAGAGGTGTGGGGGAAAGGAATGTCTTTAACAGTCATAGACTAGACATTTTTTGGAATAAATTGTGCCTGAAATTACTGATTAACCTATAGCAAATATCTACCAGTGACACTGTAAAATTATAATAAATTTCCCAGCCATCATCTGCTGAAACTTATCTCTCTTACAGCTCATAAATAATAGTTTAAGATGATATCAACCAGTGACTGTTGCATTTCCTTTCCCTATGGTTAACATACACAGGGCAAGTCCAATCTTTTGACAATTTAACATTTTGGCTCAGCAATTTTTGACATTTGTTTTGCATTTAGAAGCTGTGAAATGACCTCTTTCCTGTGGCCTGTCAGTTTTTCTGCATTATTCTTGCCACCACGCATTTCCAGTATTTGATGAAAGATTTGCTCTTCAAATCAATTATCTTCTTTGTTGCTTATTTTTCTCAGGATGGAAATGTTTCCTTATGAAAAAATATAAACCATAAGAATTTATCACAAAATGAAAAGGTCAGAGCAGAAGATGAAGACAGTGTTTAAGGACTCATTACACTATTAAGATATTCCCAGCACAGCATTTTGTGGATTCCTTAAGAGGAACTCTTATCATCAACTTAGTCTGGGTCATCATAATCCACTTTTCTTCTCCTCAAGGTTATGGAAACACAGAAGTTTACCCAAAAGAGGAAAGATTGTATTTCTTTGGTAAAGTAATAAAAAATATATCATCTGCCTGGTATGATTGCTTGAAATCTCATTAAATGTTAAACAGATAAAATATCTCAAATAAATTAATAAAAAGCCCTAATCACTAACTTACAAAACTTCAGTATGAAATTTTTAATGATGACTTGATTAAGACAAGACAATTTTAAGTAGAATCATTTAACATCTGTAGTTATATTTTAAATATTACAAAAAGGGAGTCTTAACTCTTCTTTCCTTGACCTCATTCTTTTTTCTGAATGCACAAACACTATGCCTGATACAGAATAAATAGTCAATAATATCTGTGGGGTATAATAAAAAAAATAATACCATTAAAAAGTCCTTGGACTTTGGCAAATCCTAGTGAAAAGTGAGTTTGATGGGCTTTTTTTTTTTTTTCCAATTTTCATCAAGTACTTGTAGAAGGCTTCCTGCTTTCAACCTGCCTGCTGAAAAATTTGTGACTTAAGGTAGATTTTATATGTAATTTTGCATTCATTTTTTTTTCTAGTGAAAAATATATTTTATTCAGTTAAGGAAGTTGACTGTCAACCTTCTTGACAACTTTCTTGACAAATAGTTAAGAAAAAAATGGTCTTGACAAAACAATCAAGGAAGAAGCATCTATTTGCACCTCGGCTTACTGTGTGCTTATTGCCCTGTCCCTTAACCATTGTGTCCACTTCTGGACACGGACAATCCTGGATACAGTATGTGGAAGCAACGTCCTACATCAATATTATCTTTTCACTATGTAAACCTATCAAGCTATTTGACAAAAAAATACCCAATCACCATTAGTGAATATTTCTGTTTGGTATTTCAGAACATAGATTCTCACCACATTCCTCTATGTACAGTGTCCTCACCTCTTCTTCTGTTAAGTCTGGTGTTCCTGTGGATCAACCACTGGTCAGAAGAGAAAAGTCCCTTGGCAGTCTGGACTGTAGAAGAGACTTTACAGGCTACATTCCTGGTTTTAGTCTCAGCTCTATCCACAAATCTTCCTTCAGGAGCACCTAGTACCTCCATTTTTTCCCCCTTAATGCTACAATGTGAACTTCTCACCAGTATCAGCATTACACTTTGACTTTTTTAAAGTAATTTTTCAATTTCTAAGTATTTTTCATGTTCAGATAACTGCTTTCCAGGTTTACAAATGTTTCCTAATCACTCTCTCTCTTTCTCACTCTATCAAACAATGTTTCTGCTTATCATTTTCATTATTGGAGTAATTTTTGAGAGAAGCTGTTTTGTCTGTTTTGTCATTTTAAGTTCACAATTTTCAGAAGTTTAGATCAAATAAATATGGGGTTTTTCCCCTTCAATCTAATAAAATGTACAACTTAATAACTAGTTCTCATGATGCATTTAAATACTGCCATTCAGGTTAAAGTCAACTAGGAGTGATTCTATGAATTAATTCATACTTATACTTGTTTTCTATTTGGATTTATCTACTATTCCATATTAATTTTCAAAGTCAGTTTCAGAGAAATTAGATGTATTAATACATTTAAAAATTAAATATGTTGTGAGGAACTTGAGGAAAATAGGTAGAAATTATAAAAATGATAGAAAATGGCTAACTTATCAAAATTATATACTTTCACAAAATAGAAATTCCATTTTCTAAAATTAGTGGCTAGGAAAATTTAAAGAACATGAGGTGAGTTCCATACTCAGAATAAAAAGATAGCTAAAATTTCTGAGAGAAACAAATTTTGTTCTTTTCTGATTTATTAAAGAGCTTTATATATAAGTGTGCAAAACCATCTGTGATTAGCCATAGTAAAATAAGAGTCCTCTATGATATATCTGTTCTGAGTTTGTTTATGGTGAGATTTAATTCCAGTGGTTCAATAAACTGGATCTGAAGATGCAAATGCCAAACCTAGACTAGAAATACAACCCCAAATCCCCGCATACTATGATTTTACTTAATGTCATGCAAAAAATACAACCCAATGATCTTGGAATTAGGTTTTAGCACCCCCTGAAAGATGACAATCTGCAACCTTACAAGGCTTGAAACAAAAGTGTAACAGGCACAGACTAGAAATTTAAGAAAGAATGTGAGTGAATGAAGTGTTGCTGCCTTAGACAAGCTAATCTGTTCATCAAAGCAGAAAAACAAAACAAAACATAATTCCTTTTGCCTGGGATGCCTCCTATCCAAGAAAAGAAAAGGATCAGAAAGAAATGGATGCTTTTGATTGCTTGAAGTAGATGCCTTGCTAAATGAGATTTCTGCAGACAGCAAGATGCCCTTATGCACTGAGCAGTTCCAAAACAATAGAAAGTTCTCTGTGAGTCCTCTTAACTTTTATATTCAGAGATCAACTTAGTAGAAAAACATGAGCTTTTATCATCTGATGTACCTTTCTTTTCAATGATTTCTTTTTAAAAAATTTGGAACTTGAGAAGTCATTATCATTATTTTGTGTTGTACGAAGCAGTGAACCTCCAATTCACCTCCTACTTTCAGATCAGAGATCCCTTTTCTCCCATTAAATGTGGGAGTCAGTAAACATTTTAATTGATTGTGAGATCTAAGTACATATAACCTAAACTCTTTAATGTTTTTCTTAAATATGACATACAGAACTTACTAATGTCTCTCAATTACTTTATTACCATTGCCATTAAGTCTGCCTACCAGACTTCTCTAAGACTTGCTAATCTATATGACTGATAAAAAATTAAATGTGAATTTGAAATTGGGTGCAAAAGGGACAGAAGTCTCTAACCAACAGGCTACTTGTAAAATGTGACTTCTGCCAGTCAGGTTCTCTCATGTTCATACCACCCATGCTTAGCAGTTGCCAGAAAAAAATGCAATAAAACAGGGTTTTATTAACAAGGGAAATTAACCAGGAAGACAGAAAGTCCTCAAAGCCACAAGTGACCAGTTATCTTACCCCAGTCACCCTTTAGTTCAAAAGTCACAAACACATTCAAAATGGTGCCCCTGTGCCCCTCCAAACCTGAGAGGTAGGCACTCTGCAAAGTCCAGTCTTTCTACAGGGTTTTCTCTTTGCTTCTTCTCTCTCCGGTGTTCCAAGATGCTCTACTACTTCAAAGCTCTTCAAATTTATTCCACAATTGTTGATGCTTTCCAAACCTGCCACCTTGCTGTGGCTCCATGTGTTATCTTTACCAGGTATGCCTTCCTTCAGTGATGGCATCAGGCCAAATACACTAGGCCTACCCTCAGCAGTGCCTGGTCACCCCTGGCTTGCCATTCTGGCATGAGACTCCACACTAGCTACATCTCTGCTGGCCACTCTCCTCCCATGGTTCCTTGCCACCTCCAGCTCATTTTTCCAAGGGGCTTCCCTGGCAGGCCACATGGGTCTGTTCTCAGTCCATCATTCTCACCTCTTTTTTTCCCTCATGCCCCCCCTTTTATGTGCCCTTTGGTGCTTCTTGCTCCTTCTCACATGTCTTTCAGACTCCCCTCACCAGGACATTTGGGCACCTATACAATTTTCAACTGCGTCACTACCTCTATATCAAATTCTGTTCTGCTCATGACCCTGCTATATTTCTATACCAACTATTTCCTCCTTTCCTAGGAAACAAAACTATGTGTTCTTACTCATAGGAGAGAAATCCTAAACTCTACTGTATGATCTTTTTCGCTAAACTTGACTTCTCTGCATTCATATTCCCAAAGCCAGTCATTTCTATGGAATTAGGGTCCCAACATGACAGGAAATTCATTTCCAATTCCACTTGAGTAGCATTGAATCTGTAGATTGCTTTTGGTAGGATGGCCATTTTGATGATGTTAATTCTTCTAATCCATGAGCAGGGAAGGTCTTTCCATTTCCATATGTCTTCTTCTATCTCTTTCAGCAGTGTTTTAAAGTTTTCTTTGTATAGTTCTTTCATGTGTTTTGCTAGGTTTAGTCCCACTTTGTTTGTTTGTTTGTTTGTTTGCTTTTTGGTGTGATGGTAATGGGATGATTTTTTAAATTTCTTCTTCTTCTGATTGACTTTTTGCATATGGGAAAGCTACTGATTTCTGTGGGTAGATTTTGTAACCAGCTACCTTACTGAACTGGTTTATTGTTTCAAGTAGTTTTTCTATGGATTTTTGGGGATTCTCTACATTAGGGAAAGATATCATCTGTATATAATGATAGCTTCAATTCTTCTGTCCTTATTTTTATCCCTTTTATGTCTTTCTCTTGCTTTATTGCCCTAGCTAGAACATCCAATACAATGTAAAAAAGTAGCGGAGAGAGTGGGCATCCTTGCCTGGTTCCAGATCTTAATTGATATGATCTTAGTTTTTCCCCATCTAGGATAATGTTTGCTGGAGGTTTGTCATAGATAGCTTCTTTATGCTGAGATGTGTTCCTTTTATCCCCAATTTTTCAAGAGCTTTTATCACAAGTGGGTGTTGGACTTTATTGAATGCTTTCTCTGCATCTATTGATATGATCATATGTTTTGTTTTTCGCCTTGTTGATATGGTAGACTATTAACAGAAACAAGTCAGAAAGAAAAAGATAGAAACTAAATGGTGTCACTAATATATAGGATATAGGAAAAACAAGCAAAAGGCCAGGAGGAATACAATTTGGGGGAGGGGGAATGGGTGGGAATGATCATTGAGGGGAAGTGGTGGGTGATCCCTGGGGAATACAAAGATGTGAAATATATAATATATATAAATAAAATATTTAATTAAAATTGCTGAAATAAAGACAGTCTAACTTAAAAACATGACAAAGTGGGATAAGTCACACTTTTATATAAATAGAAAAAAAAAGAATTGATAGGAATTGATTTATTAAACATATTGATAGAAATCAATTTATCAAACTCAAATCCCCAAGTAACTCACATGATATTAAACAACATGTAATAGTACATGGAAAATTCTAGTATAGCTATCAGAGAAGTGCACATACTGAATTTTCTGTAATTGGCAGGCATGTGAGAAGGTTATAAGGAAAACAGAAAAGCATTATAGGTCCCCTCTTATTTAAAAGGGAACATTCTTATTTGGTACTATTTGGTAGGTTATTTGGGTCTAGAAATTCTCATAAAATACTTTAGATAAATTAGTGGTAACATCAGTTACAAGCCCCCAAAATAACCTACCAAGTCATATGAAACAGGCACACTACTCTTAGACAGTGGGGGAAATCATATTCACATATTACCTCATAGGAAAGCAAATCCTTCATAAGAATTGTCAGGAGACAATTCTCTATGAGTCTCTAAACTCTGGTATATCTAATGACTAAAGGCACTAAGTACCTTTTATGTTTGCAAATATCTTTTCAAGGAAATTTTTATAGAAATGATCTTGCAAGTAGAGATAGTCTCTCTCTTGGGAGTAGGGGGAAGGTTTGCATACTGTTTAAAATAATAATTTTTCCTGGAACAAATACAAGATGAGTTTCTTACTGCCCACTATAAAAGATCCAAGTTACCTAAACTCAGAGATCTGCGGCTATGAAACGAAATGAACTGCATAATTTTTAATTTAAAAAGTCTCTAAGCCCCTCTTCTTTGTCCCCATAGGGGACAAGGGGAACTAATCTAAACATGAAGTTTGTCGTGCCTTCTGTGCTATAATAAAAAACTGCATCTTTGATCAAGGGTTCTCATCCATATCTTCTGCTGGTATCCATAAAACTATGACATGCTGTTAGTTTGCAGATAGGATCATTAGTACTAGGTGGAATAATTGACAAATATTTAATGTTTAGAGTTTCAACAAATACCACTAAAAACAGAAGCTAATGTTGCAGGTCTTTTGCAAGCTGTCTCTTCTGCTCTGAATACAGAGACTTAGAAATCACAATTAATTGTCCTTAGAAACTATTAGGATACTTGCTGTCCACTCATGAGAGAAGTAAGTGTACCCTACTCCACAGTGGAGTCTGAATTTATACTCTTTGCTAGATATACTAGTTAGTGTAAAACTCTAACAAATAACTGCTGGAATATGCTGAAGGAGAGAATGGGAAAGGTAATACATGATGCGTTAATAGCTGAGCACTTTCTGGAATTCAAGAAAAACAACACAAGGTAGGGAAGCAAGCTGAATCTTTGCTTCATTTGTGGTCCCTCATCGCACTGCAATCACACTAGTGATTTTTCAGTTTCTTAAAATATGATAACTGATAACCCCTTCACACCCTGGGGATACTGTTGCATTCTCTGCCTGGAATGTTACCCTTGCTCTTTACATGTATTTCCCCCTATCCTTTAGCAGAAGGGATATCTCCTCCTAAAATGTTGGTCTAACCATCTTATCTAAAAGTTTCCTTAATTATCACAAAGCATGGACTTTGTTTCCCACAGACTCTGGGTACTTACTTATTTATAGACATACATTGTTATTGACCTCATTTACAATGAGGATGATGTCATATCTTCAGGTTCTCCACTGTACATGAACTAACCAATTCACAAAGCTATAACAATGTGCAGATTGTGTGTCTGATAAACAATATTTGTTTCTCACAGTTCTGGAGACTGGAATTCTGAGATCAGAGTGCCAGCATAGTAGATTCTGGCAAGATATTTCTTGTCGGTTGTGGATTTCTATTAGGAAACTTAACATAGTAGATATTGGATGAGAGAAATTTCTGTGAATTTGTTTATAAGGGCACTAATCCAACTCATAGAGATTCTACCTTCTTTCAAATGAACCTATTCCCTCATCCTCTCACACTGAAGACTAGGGGTCCAACATATGAATTGGGAGGGGGCACAGAAAATTCAGTCTGCATCCCACTGTTCAGCACAATATCTAGCATACAGCAGGCCTCAACGAATATTTGTTGACTGAATAATTATACTGTTGAATGGAAGCACTTAATACACATAAATATATGATGAAAATAATTTGCAAATACAACTATAAAACTACAGTGAATTTTTACATTAAAATGTAGGATGACTGAAAAGAAAGCCATGTCTCATCACTTTAGTAGCAGTATCTTCTATAGGTATGTTTCTGTTATTTATTATTTCAGGCATTTGTCTTCTCTCTCCATATGGCTTATTATTTTTATTGACAACCTTAAAATTTTCATGAAATTGCAGCAATAATTAGATGGAGTGAATGATACTGTCTTTCTCCAGATGACTGACTTTTGCCTTTGGTAGGTGATTAGGCAAGAGGAAAGTCGTTTTAACTCATGCAAAGATTGAAGAGATTCAATGCAGAGATGTATAAGAGACAAACATTCTGGAGTGCCATGAGTCTGAATGCAGTTCTTACAGGTCCCAAATGTAAGACTGTGGCATGTTTTATATAAACAAATGAGAGGTATATAACCTGCTCTTTGTATGCTCTAAATTCTATGTTTTTACCTCTAAAGCACTATGAGATTGCCGGAAGTTTTATTTGTTTTTAAGTCTTTAGGCTACCTTGTTGGGAAGAAGTTTGGAGGGTACAAACTATGACCCATAATGAAAGGAGATGTCCCAATATTGACAAGCTATCTATTATAGATCTTTAAAAAAAAAAAAAACTAACATGAGCTTTTAATAATGTATGATTGAATGTGATTTCATTTTCCCAACAAATTTGCTTCACTCTTTAAAAAAAACACATATTCTAATATATACTAAATATTTAAAATTGGTTTTATATAAAGATAACTTACTTAACTATAGTGCTAAAATTATTCCATATAATGCTAAAATTATTCCAGATTCGAAAAATAAGTAAGTTATTAACCCTCATGGAAGTATTTTGTTAAACCAATAGAGAAGTATTTATGTCTGGATGTGACATATACCATCTTTACAATACTAGCCAATGGAGAATAGATAGCATGTCACAGCTTGGGGACATGGGACGGATTAGCATTGCAAATGTTCTTAAGTATTATCAGTGAAGACTTGGTTCTCTTTTTCTAAGTCAAAGTTTTTCTGCTTCATCTGAAAACACTTCTTCATTTTATAGCTATAATCATCCAAGGAAGTGGTTTTCTACTGGCCACACTTTCAGGAATTCTGCTCTGGGAGAAAGTGAAAAATATAGAGTCTCTACCTCTAGGAATTTTTAATCAACTAGCGAGACAAATAAGTTCACATTAAGTTAAACTGGAATATAATATACAATTAAACTCACTTTACAAGAAACCCAGCACAAAGAAAGTCATAAGGAGTCATGATTAAGAGAAAAAACTGATTACTAGTCCTTTGTGATCAGGCATGGCAAGAGAAGACCAAAACCTATGCCAGGGTTTAATTTAATTAGCATTGTGAATTTGCAACAATGAATGCAAAGTCTTTGAGGTCAAAAGTAGAGAAGAATAAACTTTGAAAATTCCAGTGCTGAAACAGTATTATTAGCCAACCAAGGAAAGGTCACAATATTTTTTATTTATTAACTGGGGAGGTTTAGGGTACTCCCTGCAAATCTAATGCAATAAAAATGAAAGCCATTAAAATAGCCCTGTTTCCCTATGTAACAAACCCTAGACATTACAGGGTATTCTAAAATAACACACAACAGGTTTTTCCTTATACATTTCTCATTAACTTTTTAAAGCCTACTGACTTTGTAGAATCATTGCAGTAAGTTCTAAATGATGTATGAAATGGAAAAGAAAATACAGCCTGTCCTTTCTTCCTTCTATGGAACAGGCAGTAGCAGGCCAGTTTTTGTTTGTTTGTTTGTTTGCTTGTTTTTATTTTTTTAGCTAAATTACTATCAGGGTTAGCATCTTCCTATATACACAGGGCTGTGAAAAGTAGTTAACTAGTTATAGAACTCTGGGAAACAGGTGATTCACTAGAGTAATTCTAGGCTGAAGTTAAGAATTGTGAACTAAAAATAAATATAAAAAACTGTATGGGTTCATTTCTCCCACACTGATAACAAGGTGTCACAGATGTACAGGTGGGTGTATCACTGGGTCGGTGAGTGGGTAGTTAAGTGGTTAAGCAGTATCAGTTCTCAGAACTCTTAACAGCGTCCTGGGTTTTCAACTCAGGGTCCAAGGATTGATTTTCAACACTATTGTAACGCAAATAAGTAAAAGTTAAAATCTGAATTACCCCTAAACTCAAACCAATGAGTTACTTGAGACTTAGGGATGAACCAAAATCTAATTGTGAAATCAGAGGCCTCGGAAATTTCAGACTGGGTCTGAGTAGTCTAATGAATCCCACTGAAATTTTACCCTAAGTATCTAACTCTCCATGGACATAATATTTTGTTTATGAGAGGATGAGCAAATCTTCTTTGCCAGGTTCTCAAAGTTTGCATGACTTCCTATAGGGTTATAAACACTAATCATTAATAACTGTGATTAACTATAATAATTCTGGGCATTTTAGACTAAAAATCCCTCACCTACATTAAAAATGAGACAGGAAGGTTTCAGGACAAGGACAAAACTTGACTGTTCCCATGGTCTAGTAAACAAGAGATTAAATAAATCTAGTGACTTGAGACCCAGATACCTACTGTCATAAATTTCCTTGGCATGTGTTTTATTACTAATTTCTCCCCAATTTGTGAATTCCCAAATCATCGCTATAGTTTAATAAGTCTCCTGTCTGTTGTAGGAGAGCCTAAGACCAGACTGATTTGAACTGTGGGTCCAACTGATTTGGACCCACAGGAGATGTTCACCCATGTAGGGGCTGAGTCCCACAGGCCTCAGCTGACTGTTGCTCAAATTAGCAACAGTGAATGGGCCACTCTCACATGGACAAATGGACTTTGAGTCTTTGCTTTCTTAGTCAACAAAGCTGAATGCCTTTGCTGTCAAGCCCCAGCCCTACAACATGCATAGATCCTAACCCTGGCACCTCAAAGTGCCTCTGACACCCAGAGAGGTCTCCCAAGGGCTCTTTCCTTGTGCTTTGGTTTATCAAGAAATTGCA